>CABHPR010145842.1:28307-50131 GCA_902168415.1 Peromyscus melanophrys | reverse complement strand
TCTGATCTCTAGGGAAACTTTATTTATTAACATACAAATAAAATATCACTACAGCCTTTCCATGATTTCCCCTATAGAGACTTCTTTGTTTAGCTCTATACTCCATTTTTAATTGGATTATTTGGGGTTTTTTTGTTTTTTGTTTTTTGAAATACAGTTTCTTGAGTTCTTTATATACTGTGGATAACAACATTGAATAGGACGTGGAGTTGTTAAGAATCTTTTCCCATTCTGTAGGCTTATGCTTTATCCAAATGATGGTGTCCTTTGCCTTACTGAAGCTTTCTAGATTCATGAGATCCCATTTATTAATTGTTGATTTTAGTGCCTGCCCTATCAGTGTTTTTTTCAGGAAGCTTCTCCTTTGCCAATGCATTCAAGACTATGTCCCACTTTCTCTTCTATCAGGATTAGTGTATCTGTTTTTATGTTGAGATATTTAATCTATTTGGAATTGAGTTTGGTGGAATATGATAAATAAGAATCTATTTGCATTCTTCTACATGTCCAGTAGGACCAGCAACATTTGTTGAAGATACTTTCTTTATTCTAATGTATATTGCTGGCTTCTTTATCAAAAATCAGATATCCATACGTGTGTGAATTTGTGTATGCATCTTCAATTAAATTCCATTTATCACCATGTCTGTTTTTTAGCCAATAGCATGCTGCTTTTACTACTGTGTTTTTGCAGTACGACTTGAAATCAAGAATGGTGGGATCTCCAGGAGTTCTTATATTTTTTCAGAGTTGTTTTAGCTATCCTGTTTTTGTTGTTTGTTTTAGCAAATGAATTTGAGGATTGTTATTTTCAGGGTCTATAAAGAATTGTGTTGGAATTTTGATGGTGATTTCAGTGAATCTGTAAGCTACTTTTGATAGGACTGTCATTTTTACTATGATAATTCTACTGATCCATAAGCATTGGAGATCTTTTGAATCTTCTGATACCTTCTTCAATTTTTTTCAAAGACTTGAAATTTTGATCATACAGGTTTTTCACTTACTTGGTTGGAGTTACACCAAGATACTTCACATTATTTGTGGATATTGTGAAAGATGTTGTTTCCCTGATTTCTATCTCAACCTGTTTGAAACTCCTGTATAAAAGGATTTCCCTGGTGAAATTTTAAAATATACTATCGTATAATCTGCAAATTACAATACTCTAACTTCTTCCTTTCCAATTTAGTATCGTTTTGATCCTCTTCAGTTGTCTTGTTTATCTGTAAGAAGCTTCAAATACTACAGTTGACAAATATGGAAAAAGTGGACACTCTTTTCTTGTACCTGATTTTAATGCAATTGCTTTGAGTTTTTCCCATTTAATTTGACATTGGCTAGATGTTTGTTGGAAATTGCCTTTATTATGTTTAAGATTGTCTCTTCCATCCATAAGCTGCTCAGGACTTTGATCATGAAGGGGGGTGGATTTTTAGAAAGATCCTTTCAATATCAAAACCAGATAATGATGTGCTTTTTTTTAAGTATGTTATTGAGTTTTGTATTTTGTATTTTGAACCATGCCAGCCTCTCTGGGATGAAGCCTACTTGATCATGTTAGTTGATCTTTTTGATGTGTCTTGGATTCAGTTTGCAAGTATTTTATTAAGTATTTTTACATCTGTTTATAAGGGAAATTGGCCTGTAATTCTCTTTGTTGAGTCTCTATATGGTTTGTGTATCGGGTAAATGTGGCCTCATAAAATAAGTTGTGAAATGTTCATTTTGTTTCTATTTTATTGACAAAGTGGTTTTATTTTTTTCAGCTTACAACTCTCAGATCACATATGACTACTAAGGAAAGTCAGGGAAGAAACTCAAATTATGAACTTGGAGGCAGAAACTGAAACTGAAGCCATGGAAGAGTGTTGCTTACTGGCTTTTTTTCCCTGTCTTTCTCAATCTGCTTTTTTATACAACCCAAGACAACCTGTCAAGCTCTCCCACATCAATTACTAACAGAAAAAAACAAACAAAAAAAAACAAAAACAAAAGCCACAATTTACCTATAAGCCAATCTGATAGAGACATTTCCTCAGTTGAGAATCTCTCTTCCCAAATACGTCTAGGTTTATGTCAATTTAACAACAAAAAAAGCTATAATGGCTCACATGGATTATTCATAACACATTTTTGTAAAGTAGAACAATATAAGGAAAGCAGCAGCAGTACAAATAACATGATGGAAAGGAATAAAATATAATTGGTTTAAATTACAACACATAATAGCCAGTATATGAAAACCCAGGGGATGTGTGTTATAACTGTTTTTATATGGATCCTATTGGCTTTAAGTGACTAAAAACTACTTAATTCTATGTTCAAGTTGAATCACTTGTTAGTAGAGCATAGCTTGGGAGGTCAGAGAAAAGTATAGCTCTTTAAGTATATTAAGTTTGAAAAATTTTAATATATTCAAAATAACGATGAAATTGATACAGACACCATTCAAACTCCAATTTTAAAAGTGATTTGATGTTATAATATGCTGGTGAGATTTGTTTTTTAAAATTCTTTGGAAACAATATTCAAATGAGTATACATTCATTTTGTATGTAATTACTTATAGTTAAATAGACAGTGCAATGAATGATGTTTGTACATTAAATGTTTAAAAGCAACTCTCATTATTTACTCTCCCACTAATAAACTAAACTCAGCCTCAACTGTGTTAGGACCCAATTTTATTTTAATTGAAATATATTATGCAAAATATTAATAATTCATTGTAGTTGTAACTTGAAGAAATGTTACCCTAGCAACTTAAAGAGTCAACATAACATCTCAAAGAATATAATACACCACAGAGGAGTAGTTTTGCACCTGATAATACCAATTCAGTGTTCTACATATTGTTTGCTTTTGTAGCATAATACGTTTCTTGTAGAAAGCTCTTTAATAAATAAAACACCAAGACATTTCAGAAAAATTGACATTTCTGTGATCATTTATTGTTATTATTATTGTTTTAACACTTTATAGTGTATTGTTTATATTAAGTGGTTCTACTAAAGTGTGTCAGCAGATAGAGTGAGTAAGTAAAGCTATCTGAGATTGCTAAGGTATATTCACATACAAGTGGTGATGGACATCACTGGTATTCCAAAGAAAGAGAGAAACATGGATGGTGGCCACAACAACATGTGCAGGTAAAGGCTCAGAGATCAATGGAAAAGACATAGGGGAGAGTTGGACAAAGACATATGACAAGATCTTTTCTCTCAGAAGTTATTTGTCTATAAAATAGAACAGAATGTTCAGACTTAAATACATCACAGTAATGACCTTTATTGAACAAAGTCAACCAATTCTGCTTCAAGTGAATGTTCCCTTTAGCAACAGTGGCATACATCTTTCCAGAACTCCAGTGGAGACCTGTGTCTACGAAGAAAGTAGAAGTGTGCCTCTGTTCCCAATAGAGAGACAGTGTTATTTTTTTGGCAGAAAATGACATGCTTAACTAACTTAACTAATGAGAGAAAACGGAGGCATCAAGTTAGTTTCCTTAATTGATTTTACCCTGGAATACATACAAATTATTGCTGGCACCTACAGCAATAATGTACTCTATGGGTTTCCAGGCTGTGTGAATAATCTTGTTATTGTAGTCCGAAGTGACCACACTTCTCTTGTGGTTCTTTCTCCTATCTTCCATGCAAGAAATAGTAAGTGGAAAAAATCAAGGAATAGATTCAGTTCAACCTCAAAACAGGGAGAACAGACTTTATTGGCCTGAGAGGTTGGTGCCCCCAAATCCTGTAGCTCAGTATCTGAGGACACAGGAGAATGTATCTTGCAGAGTCTGAGAATCAGTCTTTGTAGTAGAGTATAGGAAAAGGGGAGGACCTGGCTTCAGCAGATCCAGAAACTCTTTTCTGGATAAATTACAGGGTGAAAGGTAAATCAGATTGCCTACTTTTGTGATTTTGTGGCTCCAGGGCATATGATGGGTTTTGACTGGCTTCTGGAATTTCATAGGCAGAAACTTTGTTGAACATTAAAGCTCATTTCAGGTGCCTGATTTGGAGGTAATGTAGCCATAAGTTTTCTCAGGTCCCACCTGGCCACAAGGTCCCTCAGCCACTTATAAAATAATCATTTAGAGGCTTAATAATAATTATCAACTGTATGGCCAATGGCTTAAGTTTCTTGCTAGCTAGCTCTATCATCTTAAATTAACCCATTTCTATTAATCTAGGTTTTGCCACATGCCTGTGGTGTTACCAGTGTGCTGGCATGTTGCTCCTTGGGCAGCAGGCTGACATCTCTTTTACTCTGCCTTTCTTTTTCCTATCTTTCTCCTTGGATTTCCCACCTGCCTCTAAGCTGCCTTTCCATAGGCCAATGAATCTTTATTTATCAACCAGTCAGAGCAACACATATTCAAAAAATACAGAAAGACATCCCACAGCAGGGTAGGGGATTTTCTTTACCCTGTCCTGTAGCTAGAGTTTTCCTGCCTGGTCCACAGTCAGGGCAAATCTCTCTCATCTGCCAGTCCCACAGCCGCTCAGACCCAACCAAGTAAACACAGAGACTTATATTGCTTACAAACTGTATGGCCGTGGCAGGCTTCTTGCTAACTGTCTTTATATCTTAAATTAATCCATTTCTTTAAATCTATACCTTGCCACATGGCTCATGGCTTACCGGCATCTTTACATGTTGCTTGTCCTGGTGGTGGCTGGCAGTGTCTCCTTCCACCTTCCTGTTCTTTTCTCCTCTCTTTTAGGCCCGCCTATACTTCCTGCCTAGCCACTGGCCAATCAGTGTTTTATTTATTGACCAATCAGAGCAACACATTTGCCATACAGAACATCCCACAGCACTGTCCCATCTCCTTACACACTTCCCAGGGCTTTTAGTTACCTGGGTGTTTGATGTTCTGTGTAGAGGCTTCCAGTGGAACATCCTTAGAGTGTTTCTATCAAACATCCTAATGCTGTTGTGGGACTCTGTCAAAATGTTAAGTTGAACCACCTATTGTAGAAGGCAGGTGCATAGTAAACATCACACAGCCTGACAGTCCCTTTGTTGTTGCTGTAGAATAATAAATTATACCAGTGTGGGTGGAATCCTTCTATGGATTTCCTGGACAAAACGGAGTCTATGGGCTAATGATATAGTAAGAGGGAGGTGAGAAATTAGAAAATATATAGAGAGGGTAATGTAGTCAACAAGAAATTTGATAGTGTAACCAAAGTCTGATATAATTAATTCAAAAAGTAATATTTTATCTATGTGATAAAGTATTATTGTTTGAAATATAAGCACTACTAATTAGTAAAAAGATAAAAATCAAAATAATCTCTCCCTGCCTGCTTCCTCCCATGAAGTATGGGAAAAATAAGAGGCAGGTACACACATTTAAAAACTATTCAGTGCTGTGGGTGGAGAGGTGGCTCGGTTCTTAAGAACACTGGCTGCTCTCACACAAGACCTAAGTTCAATTCCCCACACCCATATGACAGCTCACTACTGTTTGTAACTCAACCTCCAGGGAATTCAACACATTCACAGAGATATTTATTCAGGCAAAACACTAAAGTGCATAAGATAAAAAATAAGTAAATAAAAAATGCTACTGTGCTAAAATTTAATTAAAACTGATACAACAGTATTGGCTACATGAGAAAAGATGTGATTGGTCTTTCAGTATATCCAATTACTTTCAGTAAGATAGCAAATAAATGTTTAAAGAAGAAAAATTAAGAATGATTGAATTATTTCCATTGAGAAAGTAATTTACTTGCAGTAAGGTGTAATGTGATTATCTCATTAAGATATTTTTTGTCCTGGGTCCTCACAGTCTGGCCTGGCTGAGAGTATCCACAGGCCTGCCTTCTGCCATTTGCCTCAGGCAGGTGAAAACACTCACAGGCCAGCCTGGGTCCTCCCACTTCCAGCTTACTGCGGGCATCCACAGGTCCTATTATGAGGAACAAATAAATGGCAGAGAAATGGGAGACAAAGGGAAGCACAATGGTTCATGTGCTGTGGAAAGAGGCAGAATTGAAGAAGATGATGAGGAACAGGTTAATGTGGGAGGCCTAATTGCCACCTGGGGCCCAGGCTGTGGCCAAGGGAAATGTCTGGTTCTGTGACCTTATAGCAGCCAGGGTCTGTGTTGACATCCATGACCCATGTTGCCACCAAAGGTCACAAAGATGCCCTTGGGTCTGGGCTGCCACTTTTAGCCATGCTAGTGTCTGTGGGCTGTGCCACTGCTGTGATCGTGCTGAACTGAGAGTCCTGTATTGCCACATGGGTGGGGACTTGATGACATCCTCGCCCAGGCTACAGCTGAGGGCCATATCTGGGTCTGTGTCCCTACTATATCCAGGGTCTGTTTTGATGTCCATGACTTCTGATACCATCAAAAGGCATGCTGATTCCAGGTGTCTGAGCTGCCACCTGGGGCCATGATGGTGTGTGAGGGCCATGTTGCTACTGGTGCCATTACTATCTGAGTGGCTTGTACTGCCACATGAGGCCATGGCGACATCCAATCCTGGGCTGCTGCTGAGGACCATGTCTGGGTCTATGATTTTATCATACCTGGGATCTCTGTTAATGTCTGTGGCCCATGTTGCTAGCAAAGGCTGCACAAGTGCCTGTGGTCTATCTAGGCTGTAACCTGTGGCCATGCTGGTGTCTGAGGGCCACCAGGACCATGTCAAACTGAGTTGCCTATGCTACCACATGGGGCCACAGTATTGACCAGGCCCAAGCTAAATGTTCAGAGCCATCTCTGTGTCTGTGGCCCTACAGCAACCCAGTTCTGAGTTGATATCCATGGCTCCTGTTACCACTGAGGTCTGTAAGTATGCCTGGGGTCTGGTCAGCCACCTGAGACCCTATTGGTGTCCAAGGGCCATACTGCCACTGGGGCTATATTGATCTCGGTGACCTGCACTGCCACAGGAGCAATGGTGACATTGGGCCTGAGATGCTACCAAGGGCTATGTCTGTGTCCGTGGTCCCCATGAAGCTGGGGTCTGTTTTGATATTGATGTCCTGTGCTATCAGTTGAAATCTAAGGGCTGTGCTATGCCAATTCTACCCTTCAGTGGCCCTGCAATACCTGGCTCTGCCCCTTGTTGGACACTGCAGCAGGATAGCTGGCCCCTGCCCTCTAGAAAGATGGTTCCACCCCTCACCATGGAAGTGGGAGAAGTGGCAGTGATGGTATGGGACTGGGAAATCTGGCTCTACTTCTCACCTGAGAGTGAAGATCCCCATGGCCTGTACTGACCAGCTCAGATACTACCCAGACTCACATTCTGGGCCTTGGGTTGGCCCACTCTAACATCTACCCCATCTATGACTGCTGGAGTGCTTAAAGGGACTGGTCTTACAGAGTGATAGCTGAAGGATCCCCATGAGTCATGGCATATCCCAAAGGAGTTTCAGTGAGGGTACAGTGATGATGGTTTGCAAATGTCCAGAGGCCATGAACCAGACCAGTATCACATTCCAATGAACACTTGTCAGTGGTGCTGATGGAACAAATGGGTATACTGTGTGACATACCACAGCTCCCAGTGAGAATAGGATAAATGAGGAGATGTTAAAGAAGTGGGAAAGACTGAAGAGTGAGGTGTTTTCTTTGTTCATTTTGTTTTGTTTTTAATTAAAATTTGGGGGGCTTCTTTTGGGGGTAATGGTGTAGGGGTGAGGGGTGGATATAAAGGGATTGAGAGGTAGGAGAGGCCAGCTCCCACCATTTCAAGGATTTTTATGAGGAGGAGAGAGGGATAAGAAAATATTAGATAGAAAGGGAGATCTAGGTGATGAGAAGAAAGAGAAACAAAGGATAGCTTCAGGAGGACCTGGGTCAATATGCAATGGCCTTTTCCACTTATTCAGAGGGGCTTTTTATAACAATGCCAAGGGGCAGGGCAAAAGAACTCCCTGTTACTAGATCAAAGCACACCTTACAGCCAAGTGTAGACCCTTCCAAACAACTGGTAACAAGTGTGGTCAAATCATCCCTTTATGCAGCCCTGATGGGTAAAGCAAGTTCAGATTCTCGGACCTTGAGTAAGTTCTCACTAGGAAACCTCTGTAAGTCTCTACAGCTCCCCCTTCTTAATATTTTAAAGGGCCCCTCAAACACTCTCTGATACACTGTGCTTGTCTTAGGTCATCCATCTTCCCTAATCAGCCTTACCCTTCATGGAGACACACTTTCCATTAAGTATATTCTGTCTTAGGTTGGCAGCTAGCAAGAAGGACTTACCTGTCTCTGACTACCAGGCTCTGGCAGGGGAAGGCACAGAGATTAACTCTGTGCAGCTCTAAATCAGGTCCCTACTAAAAGCTTGCAAGTAGCAAGAACAACCACAGCAATACTCCTGCTTCCTAGAGCTGCCACATCTCCCAGCAAAGGAGTAGAGAATGACCAAGATGGAATGTCTTTGTGAATGAGTCTAAGATGTCTATAGCAGTCTCAATTGCAACAATCCCTTTTTAAAATCAATAACCTCTTGATGCAACTGCATGAAATAAATCAGTAAACTCTAGATGCAACCGCATCAAACCTAAAGACTCCCTTAGCGTCACCAAACCATGGTTTATCAAAATCAAGATGTTAACATAATTCTATCAATAATATCATTATACATATTGACAATTCTTACAAACTTACATCTAAAAGCAAACTCTCAATAGAACTATTTACACTTTACAAACTTTAGCAAACATCTAAAATAGATCTCTTAACAGAACTATTTATATTTTCTTCCAACAAGACAGAGGGTACATGAATTGTGAGTCACTACAGTTAAAAATGTAGGTGAACTCAAAACTGTTTCATTTCTGAGGTTTGCAAAAATCTCAAAAAAATGTCAGTTCTAATAAGTCTCAAAGTTCTACTGACAGCCCAAGATCAGGGCCGGACTTGTTAGCCACCCTGAAGTCACTGATAGCAGTCCAAATTGTAATGACTTTTAGGCAAACAGTTCCAAATATGAGGAGTCCCAAATTTGTTGATACTCCTCTGAATGTAACAACTCAACTTAGTTCAAACAAGTGTCTCTGAAACTTTTGTTCTCAGTTACAGCAGCACTTTATGGCAGTCTTCCCCTAGGAATTCTACCTCAGGGTAAAGATTACATCGTCATCACTGCAACTGAGCTGCTGCAGAGTCCTCTCAAAAAAGTTCTCTCTGCAGTCAGCAAGCAGAAGCTGCATCGCATTTTTACAGTTCCAGTCCTTAGGGCCAAGGGCTCTCAGCTGCCTCTCATCCCAGGGCTTCAACGTTCCTCCCCACTACTATGAGCTACAGCTCTTATTCAGCAACCTGAGTCTGGGAGAAAACCCAGCCATAGCCATTTGTGATTGCTGCACCCCAGCTCCACTACCTGCTTTACTAGGGGGGTCTCTCCTATGTATGCTGCCATGCTTGCAAGCTGAACACGACCAGCTACATGACTGCTTCATTCTGCTGCTGGGAGCCCATATTGACCAAAGTTTCAGTGAATCTCAGCCATTTAGCCTCCTGCATGCGGCTGCTAGAACTCAGACCCTGTACATTTCATTGCAGGAAGGATGTCAAAATCTCTGCTTCTTTCTCCACACCAGGGCTCATCCTGCCCTGGGTGCCCTATCAGTCAGCAGCTTCCCTCAGTTCCCTCACTGCCTCTGTCACGGTTCTGCTCTTGGGGATGCTACCTGGCCTCCACAGGGCTCCCCCACCCTCACTGCTGCTGGCAGTAGTCAGGCCTACCTTGGTGTTCCCAGAACATACACACGCACTCAAAGTCATCTGTTCTCTGGCCCTCTTGGTGCATACCGAACGGGCATTCCTCTCTCTGGAGGCTTTTTCTCTCATACAGCGGCCAAGGTGCTCTGCATACTCATCCTCCAGCTGCCCACTCTGCTCTCTGCCCGTGCTCTCTTAGATGTTCCTTGCTCTGCTCTGGTCCAGCTCCCAGAGACAGACCTGCTGTCCGGAAGTCTCTGCTGCACTCTCCAAGCCACTGCTGCTGCCTCCTGTGGTGCAGCATCTCTGCTGCTTGCCTAACTGCTGCCTCTCCTGCAGCTTTTTCACTGCAGAAAGTATACTGAACCCTGATGCTTATGCAGCATTAAAATTTATAAATAATAACAAATTCCTGTATGGTTATTTGGGAACTGGCTGGCGACACAGAAAAGTTTGCCTACAAAAAACTAACACTATTTCTTATCTCCAGAATAATAGTTGGGCTGGAAATACTTTCTTTTCCAGTTTTCAATTTTGCTCATAACAAGCAAAATTTACTCAGCTCCTAAGTCAAGAAATACTTTCTGAAAAACTTTTGAAAGCAGGATCATCAACTTGCTCATTAACACTCATTTTAAGCCTTGTTGCACTGTGCAAATATCATAAACTATGCCCATTTCTAGCTACTTCCCCATATTGCATGACTTGCCTTAAAATCATCCACCTGAGACTTCTCAAAGAGCTACAAATCACCTTCCCAATTAACTCACTTTGATATATTGCTAACATTGTGTCAAGATGTTCTCCTTATTGCAATAAGTCTAAAAATGTAAACCACCTTGATTGATGTGAATTGCTTGTAGTCTTTTAGAAGGAAATTTTTGATGAAATGTCCAAGCAGATCTTCTTACACAGGTCACTGAAGAAATATTTGTTGTGTGTTTGTTATATTTTAGACATTCCACTGGGATTTGAAGATCTGAAAGTAAATATGAGTCCTTGGTCTACCAAGAGATGGATCCTAGAATAAATCATTTCAGACACAAGGAATTTGTTAACCAAGTACTATTTTGCATTTTTCTTTCATTATTAATCTTATCTACACTTAGAGGTATAATTTCAGCTTGGAAATTATTTACTATCAGAGAAACTCAGGCACACTGCTTCAGAAGACTATGCACATTAGTGGATTTTTCATCAACATGACAAAGACAAGTAAATTCAAGCTGAAAGAACAAAACATGTATTTATGCTTATACTTTCAAAGTTACTTAGTAGGGTAGTTTGGGGTTCCATAATGAAGCATTATGATGAAGGAAGAAAACTGTTTATTGCATAATAGCCAGAAATTATCACAATAAAGAGAGAAGGGTCTGGATTCTCAATATTCCTTTTAAAAGCATGTCTCAGTGATCTCTCCCATAAGCCCCAATTTTTAAAGTTGTCATCATCTCCCAATAGAACCATTTAGTAGGAACCTAGTTCGAAACACATGAATACTTGGTAATATTTACAATTCAAATATTAAGAGTGAGCTACATGGTTTTAGACATTTTGTAGTCAGATGGATAAATATTTTGCTGACTCATCCATGCAATGTTGAGAAGATTGGCTAAACTTGGTATATCCTATAGTTCACCTCTATAGAATGGCACATACTCCATAACAGATAACCCAGTCTCATTACTTATAAATGTTAGCCAATTCATCAAATGTCCTCAGGGTAGTTCACATTTCAAGCTTCTTTGAGTCCATCAATTTTCACTGTAACTCCAAGAGTGTAGCATTCTTGAAAAACTGTGCACTAGAACTAAGATTGTTATAGTTTTTATAGACAAGATAGTTTCCTCCATGTTGATGCAAATTTATTCAGTACATAAAATGATTATTCAAGAATAAATTTTAGGCTTGAAATTATTTCTGTAGTATATTCTAATTAGTTGTAAGTAGAAGAAAATCCTGTTTCAAAGGCGGAACTAACTGTTCTGTCTAGTTCAAACTAGTGTGTTATCTGTCTAAAGAAAATGTTAGCCTCAGAACATTGAAAGCACTTAGGACAAAACCAGGTTTTATTCCTCTCTCTGTCTTAATATCTGCCTAAGATGTCAAAAGAGGATTGCTGTAGAAGAGAGGTTTCTTGAAAATTATATATTTGAAAAGGGCTGTGACATTCTCTTTGGAGATATAATTCTACTAGGCTTAAATATTAATTTCTGCCTAATTAAATGACAACTTAGTGTCTTGTATTTGGTAAACTGCATTCAGTTATCTTCATTTCACATAATTATACTTGATTTCATAATATTGCAAACTGTTATTCTGATATTCTAATTGAGGAAAAAATAGGCTCAGAAAATTTAAATAAGTTGCATTAATTTGTTACAGGTCTACTTTGGGTTGGAGTCCTTCTGGAAACAAAGTTGTTTTAAACCTGTTTCTAATGCTCCTCCTTCATGGTAAGACATGGGAAACCCCTTACTGAGTGACTTATAACAAAAATAAGACTGAAAGTAAACAAATATAGGCAAGAGTATAACAAAAATTCATAATATACCTTTCACTGGAAATTGGCAATAATAATTTCTGCCATGGCATCAATGATATCTCCTTGTGCTCATACTGTTCATCTTCCTGACATGCTTCTGCTTTTGGTGAAAACTTCTGCTTTTGGTGATCAGTCATCAGCACTGATCAGACTGTCAAAATCATTAACTGAAGAAATTTAAAAGTTGAATATGATGATGACAATTGAACAAAGCTCAACTATCAAAAGATTTAGGAAAAACACTTGCAGAATGCATATTGACAAAGTAAAACTCTCCTCAGGGACAAAGAAGGTAACTGTGATTATAAACACAAAATATTCTCAAGTTATAATAAATTTGTCATCAAATATGGAGAAATTTTTGTTGCTGAATCTCAAATTTCACTTTGTTTTATTGCTTAAGAAATTTCAACACCATGTCTGTATTTCTGAATCTTCTTCACATGAATTAGCACCACCACATGGAAGACCAATTTTGGATGTAGATCCTATAAATAAGCATATGTATGTTTCAAATGCAATTATTTCATATCATCATATATAAAATTAGAAATATAAATATCAGAATACTTGCCTGTTCAAATATGTAGTCAGAATTGTCCCGGCCAGCGGGATCTTCAGCAGAGACCCTAGAAGGGGGAATGGCGAATGAAAGAGACAAGAGACACAAACAATTGACAGCAAGACAGTATTCAGATCAAGCTGCAAAATTTTATTTTTCTCAGGTGGGTTTTATAGAAGCACACCAGGAAACTTTCTTTGGGAAAAGATCAGGGGACTGTTGAGATGCCAAGCAACCCAACCAAGCAACCTAACCACAAAACATTGTTACTAATGGTCACTGTAGCAGAAAGATAAGGAAATGTTAAGTTATTTTCTGATAACTCAGGACTTGTCTAGGCATGTCAAAAGTTTCTGGTTAGTGGCTCAGTACTGGACAACAGAAACTTAACTCAGGCAGGCAAAATGGCATGGCTCTTAAAATTGTCCTCGGCATCTCCTCCCTTTATTTTATTTTATGAGGGAGTGTGCCCACCTGAACGGTGGTGGACCTTAACCGGCTGGGGGAGACATTGACCTGACTCCTCCTAGAGCCACTGCAGGCTTGAGAAAAAGGATACCTTTTGGGGAAGAGAGGGCTTAGGCATTTTTGGTGCCTCTAGATACCAACCGCTATGCAAGTCAGGTTTGTCTCTCAGGGAATCCAAACCAAGGGCTATTAAATCAGCCTTCCCCTGCAGTGCTTGGCCTTGTACCCAGCGGTGTCCATACCGGCTGATGCCAATAAGCATAGGTTCAGACTTTATGCTGCTCCCAAAGGAGAAGAGGACTGAGAAATATCATAGGGATCACATCCTTGATCCAACATTTCGAGCCGATGGTAATGAACCTGTATAGGTTTTGATGCCAGGGAGTCTATTTGTTTTTTGATGAATTGGATTAGCCTGTCAATTATAAAAGGACCCAAAGTTACAAATAACAAAAGGCTGACTAATGGTCCTGCAAGAGGCATTAAAAGGGAGAACATGGATGATTTTCACCAATCATCTGCTGCGGCAGAGAATTGCTGCTTATGTAGGTCTAGGCTAAGTTTATGCAGCTTATTTATCTGAGTTTCTACCATTCCAGACTCATTAATATAATAACAACATTCTTCCCTCAGAAAAAGGCATGTCCCACCCTTTTCTGCTGTCAGCAGGTCCAAGGCCCGTCGGTTTTGTAGGGCAACCTGTGCAAGAGAGGTTAGCTGCCTCTGGAGGGAGGATAAGGATGCTGCAGAAGCCTCAGTTGCTACCTGAAGTTGCTTGGATAGGTGAGCTGTTGTTATGAGGGAATGTCCCAGAACTCCTCCTACCAAGCCTGCAGAGACCAGAGAGGTGGCGAGGGAAATTCCAGCCACAAGGGGCAAGAAGACAGCTCTTTTTTGCTTGGGCTGGGGGGAGTCCCATCCCAAGAACTTCGCAGGGGTCCCGAGCATAAGTTGTGGGACCAGAGTAACAGGTAGGCAGAGCATGTCCTGTGGGATAGGGATGGTCAAATTTTTTGATAGAGTGCCATTGCACCAAAAGAAAAATCCAGGGGGCGCAAAAGGATGATTGGGTGATACGGTCTGGTTGCAAAAGGGAAGGGAAACACTAGAAAAGCAAAAATCAAACTTGGAGCGGCCTGGGTCAAGAAACAAGGGTACTTCAGGGATGGGGCAGAAGCCATGGGAATTATCAGTGGTGGTACAATTAAGGATCTGAGGCAGGGGTACTGCTATCAGGGGAGGATGTCCCAAGGCTGCACATAGGAAGCATGATGAGAGATTTCCAATGCTAGTAACATTGGCAAATATAAGGCCTTCTCAGAGGAGGGAAAGCCAAGAAAATGGAGAGGAGGGGGATATTTGTGTCATTAATTTTTTTCTTGTATAAAGATATTATGATGAACCGTAGATTGTACTTGTACATAAAAACGCCAAATGTAATGTCTGGAGCTAGGCCATGTGGCCGTTCGGGTCGTATACATGGCTCCTTCTACTGGACTAGTCCATCATGAGTCCCACAGGTCCCAAACCACTAGGGAATATCCTGTAGAATATCTTATAAAATTTAGGGCCGTTCCATTCTCTCCCAAGTACCTGTCCCTTAGCAGGAGGAATGGCATCATGAATTTTGCAGTAAGAATAGGGGCATCCTATACTTTTCTCCTTCAAATAAGTTTTGCAATTGTGAACAGTCTGATCATACAAAAAACAGAAAGCACTAGCCACCTTGCTGGGGGAATTATGGAAATCAGTAAAGTTGAGTAAATGGGATTCTGACATCCTTGCAAGGGGCCATCAGCAGTACAAATAGGTGACCAAAAGTCTTTTAGCAAAGGTGTTTTAGCATAATTAGTATAATTTTCAGTCAAATAAAAGCTCCATGCAAATAGGGATGTGTCAACTGGTCTCTGGTCCTGATAAGAAGGTACAGGCAGCAGCAAGATCCAGAATATCCAGGGAAATTCTCCCAGTTTTTTCTTCATCAGCATCTGTAAAGAAGGAGAAGGAAAAGGAAAATGACCTCAGGGGTATCCTTTTCCCTGGGTGACTGGTTAGAGTTGACTTGTTTAACTAATCTCTTGGGGAGCCAACGAGGGCCACCCTCTGTTTGGTCATAGACGCACGCTGACCCTCGACCCCAAATCAGAACTGGGTTGGGCCCTTTCCACTGGGCAGTTAAGGGGTCTCGCCACATGACCAATGCTTGGTGGCTTTGAGTTTGTGGATGCCAAAAGGGATCAGGTGCAGACCTGTCATTCTTGTCCAAGGTAAGGAAATTAAGGACAAAAAGGGCATGATGTAAAAGATTTTGGGGGTTTCCTCGTGTATCATAAAGTCTTCCCTTCTTTAATTTATGAAGCATGGATTTTAGAGTCTGATGAGCCACGTTCAACGATGCCCTGGCCCTGGGGGTTGTAAGGAATGCCAGTGACATGCTTAATCTGAAGTTGTTGGCAAAAAGATTGAAAATTTTTCCAGTATATCCTGGGCCATTATCAGTTTTTATAACGTTAGGCTTTCCTAGGATGGAAAAGCATTGTAAAATATGGGAAATAACATTTTTGGAGGCCTCTCCAGCCTGGAGAGAGGCAAATATAAAACCACTAAAGGTATCAACTGTAACATGTATGTATTTAAGTTTGCCAAATTCAATTAAATGAGTAACATCCATTTGCCAAATTTCATTGGGAACCAAGCCCCGGGGGTTAACTCCCAGATGTTGAACCAGGAGGGAGACAGCATAGTCAGTGCAAATTTTAACTATTTCTTGGGCCTGTTCTCGGGTAAGCTTAAACAACAAACGAAGGGAATGAGCATTTAAATGGTGAAGAGTATGTACTTGGGCAGCCTGAGAAACATGTTGGAGAATGCCCTGTGAAACTGACTCAGTTTGTTTAAACCTCATCAAGGCAGCTCAGCTTAGTTTCTGTTTCTTCTAGGCAAGTAGTCTGGTATCAGAATCTTCTTTGCTGCTTGTATTGTTTACTCCTGAGAAGAAGGGGACTAAAGAATTCCATCAGTTTCAGGGATTTCCAGAAGCTATTTTGAGTTGTTTACCTGCTGGCTTAAAGAGCTCCCCTGAAGGATAGGTTGTTTCAATCTTGGAAGAAATAGATACACAACAACATGATCTCATTCACAAATGCACATATGTCACAGCTCACATGTGGAGGGTAGAGGACAACTCATAGAAATTGATACTCTCCATATAGGTTCTGGGGATCAAAGCCAAGCTGTTAGGCTTGGCAAGAGGCCTCTTTACCAGCTAAGTTATCTCACTGGCATAATTCTAACAGCAAAGTATTTCTTTTCTTCCTTTTTTTCTTTCTTCCTTAGAATTTTGTTTTTCCTGTGGATTCTATATTTCTTTTTTTTTTTTTTTTTTTTTTTTGCTTTTTCGAGACAAGATTTCTCTGTGTAGCTTTGCGCCTTTCCTGGATCTCCCTCTGGAGACCAGGCTGGCCTCGAACTCACAAAGATCCACCTGCCTCTGCCTCCCGAGTGCTGGGATTAAAAGCTTGTGCCACTACCACCTGGCAGGATTCTATAATTCTATTTTCTTATTTTCAAGAGTACTGAGATCACATACTCTTTAAGACACTATTGATTAATCTATATGATTAATTAATATTAATTAATACGAGTTCAATGGCGTCAAATTTTTAATTTATTAAAATTTATTCATTTTTAAATGTGTGTGTCTATGTGCCTGTGAGTATGTGCATGTCTGCAGAGGCCAGAGGTGTAGGAGTCACCAGAACTAGGGTTACATGTTCTTGTGATCTGCCTCACATGGGTACTGGGAATTGAACTCAGGTCCTCTGCAAGTTGTCACTGCTCTGTCATCACTTGAGCCCTTGAATTTATTTTTAGCATATTCACAATATCTTTAATTTCTGAACTATATTTCAATTCATATCCTTTAGTATTAATATGCAATATACTATACAGTTTCCAATTATTAATTTTCATTTATCATTAACTCCTGTAATTCCAATTAGTAATTTTAATATTTTAACCATTTGTAGAGATTGATGATTACATCCCTCACAATGATATTAACATGTGTTTTACATTGTAATTATCATCAATATAAACACAATTTTTCATTTGTCATGAGGAAAATGAAATGTACTTCATAACAATCAAAGATAATTATTAATATAATCAGTCTGATCATGTTGTCTTTTGAATGTCTCCTGCAGTGTGTTCAGATTAAGCAATAATTCACTCAGGTTTTAAATTAAGGGAAATCTTCAAAAGCACTCATAGAATTTATATATTATATATTGTGGATGTATATGCATGTATCCATAAATTCTTTCATCCATTAACATAACAAATATTTAATGAGAGTCTTTGTGTTACAATCTCTTCTTTGTGCTGGTTTTGCAGTGATAAATGACAGAATATGATGGTTTTAACAAATAGATAAAGATTTCTTGCTTTTAGGTAAATATCATAATAGAAAATGCAGAAAATCATGAAAATGTAAGTCTGATTGAAAAACAGGAGTAGAAAAATGAAAACTAAATTTTGTTTTGGAAGAATCTTGCAAATAAATTCTTGGAAGTTTCATGATATGAATGTTTTAATGAGCCATAGGTGGTTTGAGTGAGAATGACCCCCATAGGCTAATATATTTGAATGCATGGACTTCAGTCGGTAGACTGTTTAGGAAGGATTAGGAGGTATGGAGTTGTTGGAGGAGGTATTAATAAACCGGAAATCATGCAGAGAAAGACCAGTTCCACACTTATCCATTAAAGCAATCTTTATTTAATACTGGCCAAAAAGATGGACATTGACCAAGTCCATACCTGGAATTCCCAGATTTATGGCTACAATCTATGTTGGTCAATTGCCTATGAATACAAACTGAGAAAGTTATGTACTTCCCGCCTTCATTCAGTTCCATGTAAGCACATATACTGACATACTTCCCGCCTAAGTAAGTCCTGCCTACTTGTGATGAAGCACATTCAATGCAGTTGGGTCAACCAAATATATTTAGGGAAGTGGAAACATGTAGTTACTTATATAAACAATAGCCTCTGGCTTCTCAGAAAGTATCTGTCCTTAGGCAAATGGGGCTTACAGGTTAACTTTAGTCTTTATAGTACATCACTGGGGGTAGATTTGGAGGTTTCAAAAATCCACAACAGGCCTCTCTGTCTCTGTCATTCTCTCTCTGCTTGCTTCTCGTTGATTAGGATATAAGTCTCAGCTACTGCTCCAGCACCATGCCTCGCTGCCTGCTACCATGCTCCCTGTCATGATGGACATGGACTCGCCTTCAGAAACTGTAAGCAAGCCCCCAATGAAATGCTATCTTTTATAAGTTGCTTTGGTCAAGGTATCT
Organism: Peromyscus melanophrys; assembly: GCA_902168415.1. Taxonomy (NCBI): domain Eukaryota; kingdom Metazoa; phylum Chordata; class Mammalia; order Rodentia; family Cricetidae; genus Peromyscus; species Peromyscus melanophrys. Next base: position 31,485 of record CABHPR010145842.1, on the reverse strand, counting down.
CTTTGCAACAACAGAAAAATCAATAAGGAAGGGCCTCAGGACTGTTATTGGGATACTCCTGAGGATGACAAAGGCCCATTGAGAGAATGGGAGATTGCTGATTTTTATTAATTCTCAATGGAATTCAGTAGAACCCTATCACAGCAAGCTATGAACTAAAGATAGGGTGCCATGGTTTGAAGGTATTCCTTCAAAATTTGAGTGTTTCAAATATGTTGGTATTCAAGAACATGGGAGGAGTTGGAGGGAGGATAGGGAGTGACGTGATTATAATTTATGAGACTGATTCACTACCTACTGTGTTAGCAATGCACATATTATATAATTATATTTTAATTAAAAATAAAAAATATTTTTAATGAAATAAGTTGGACCTTCAACAGTGGCTAGGCAAGGAATTCTATGGTCACTTTAGTTGGATAAACAGCTTTATAATGATTAGACACACACACTTGTTTTTCTGAAAGGATAGATTGTTTCATTTTTTTAAGCTCTCTAGTTCCATGCCTTCTGAAATATGAAAATATATCAAAAAGACACTCATCTAACAATGAATGATGATGGTTAACACTCTGGTTTGCAAGCCTTCAGAACTGTGAAAAATCATACTTATGTTCTCCATAAATTTTTGAGTAATAGGCATTCTTGTTAGTCTAGCAAAACATGGGTTAATACACAAAAATATTAAAAGTGGTTATCAAAAATAATATACAGACCACCCCCAGATTTTTATTGTATTTAAGTATTTTGCCATCTGAAACATTATCTCATTTATTGTATGTTGTGCTGTATATATATGTTGAAACCATCATTAACTTCTTGTGACTCTACTGTGGATTCTGAATGTGTTTTCTGAAGTAACACAGCTTTTCAAGGACAGTACATTTTCTTTTGTCCTACTTAATGTACTCACTTCTTCCAACAAATTTCCATTGTGACCTTGTATTCATATATCAGTTGCCTTCTTTTTCTATTATTTCCATAGAAATGATTCTAAGTATTCATATAAAACTCACAATCTAAGCAGTACTGAAATAGCTGTATGCATGCAGATTTATACAATCTAACAATAATCACATGAATCAGATTCTATTACTCCCATAAAAACAAGAAAGTTTAGTAAATTTTTCAAGACAGTATAACAAGTATGGCCTGGCAAACCATCTCCATAGTCTGTGTTTTGATAAAATGGTACGTATTAGGTTAGAAATTACATTTATTGTTAGGTTATATAATCAAGACACCTTAACTAGACATGTAAGACAATGTGAGAAACATGAAAGTGAATTTTCTCATGCTTGGAAACACTTTAGTATATGTCTCTAAGATGCATTATTATCTTAAATAAAATATTTCCTAAGCAGTTTTAACATGAAGTCTTAATCAGTTGTTCATATGCATAGGAGTATAAGAATCACTTGAAGAACTTATTGCCACAGACTGATGAGCTCCTCAAGCCCCCAATATTTCCTCATTAACTCGGTCTATGATGGGATCTGAGAATTTGTATTCTGAAATTTTCAGGTGGTACAGATTTTCTTGGTGTAGTAACCACACTTTGGCAAGTAGTACTGCCACAGAATATTTGACCTTGCATTCCTAATACATGTTTTTGTTAACTGCAGGTTTCGACATACCTACAAAATATAAATATGTAAGAAAATAACTCATGAACAGACACAAAGCATAAATAAATGAAACGGTATTGTGAAACAGGAAACAAAATGCACTCGATCAGTGCAGCACATAGCACATGGAATGGTAATCATTATTTTCAAACAAAGTTTTGTTCTCTATTTCACTGCCACAAAAATTTGCCTCCTGTCTCATTCTATATGTTTTTTAGTTTTCTTCTCATCTTCATATAAAAAATACAAGCAAACACATAAACGTACACACACAATTTACTATCATGTAGTACACTAAGTCTATTTTATTTTATTAGATGATACTAACATTGGAATTTATACAATGCCTTACCCCCTCAAAAAATAAAGAGTAACTGTTGTTAGTTTTAAAGAGAAATGGATGTTCTTTAGACTGTTATTTGCTCAACACATCTTATTTGCATAATGAAAATAGATATTTCATTTTTCTTTCACTAAATTATACAAAAATATTGATAAACATTCCTTTAATTTTACTCCATTTTGCAGTTTCAATGTAATGCCATGATGGGAATTTTTTCTACCTTTGACCATGTTATCCAGTTCATTTAATTTTCTTCATTTCAAATTCTTTTTTGTCACCTTTTCATGATTTTCCCCATATTTTCTCAAGAAAAGATTTTTACCAATTATTATTACTTATAGGCATCACAATGTCTATAGCTGTGTGAGGAGGGAGAACATTTGTTGGTCGACTTATTATTACCAAGTACAACGCTAGGAAATACATTTTGGATTGCTTGGAACAGAAACAACCTAATGTTTCTATGGCTGCTAGCAAATCTTACACTTTTAGCAAACAATATTTAAATGAATATCACCATAGCCTTTGAAAACATGAAGAAAAATATATCAATTAATATGTTTTAATTTTTTTTAAATTTAGAAATTTATTCTGTTTAATCTACAAGCTTTATATAGCTTTAGTTAAAAAATAAAATAAAATAAAACAAGTGAAACCAAGACACTATATCCAAGTCCAGGCCCTCCCAGCCTGCCAATGCAAGAGCTCTTCAGTTGTGTGTGTACCAATTCGAAGAGTAGGGAAAAAAATATGGATGGGAGCCACGAGGTTTCATAAAACAAATTTATCTAACTGAAGGGTCCTTGCTGGGTCAGATAAACTGCCTTTACAAAAGAGCGAGGGAAAAAAAAGGGAGCGGGAGAAGGAAAACAAACCAACCCAAAGAGGACAAAATCCCAGAGTTCTAAATCAACTTATGAGCCTGTCACGCACAGACAGACTCTTCGACAGCCGTGAGCAGTGCTGCCCTGCTCTCTGGAGCTGGAACCCCAAGGTGTCACAGAGACTCCACAGGAACAGGAGTGTTGGCGACATTAAAACACTCACTCAGACCTTTGTCCTTCAACAGTGGTCTCACTCTGGGCAAGCTTAAGAACCTATCCAAGGCTGAAAGCATAATTTACATGGGTGCTCAAATTTAAGAGAAAGAAGAAGAAGAAGAAGAAGAAGAAGAAGAAGAAGAAGAAGAAGAAGAAGAAGAAGAAGA
>CABHPR010145842.1:0-27451 GCA_902168415.1 Peromyscus melanophrys | reverse complement strand
ATCTATCTATCTATCTATCTATCTATCTATCTATCTATCTATCTATCATCTATCTATCTATCTGTATTTATTTATCATATTTTTGAAATTTATATAACAAATCATATAACCTATTTTTTGCATTTGGCTTCAAGCTTCAAAAAACAGTTTGGTGGATGCCAATGAAAGGATTCTATAAACAGGACATCCTAAAGATACTACCAGAAATCTAAAGGTGATAAACATATTTAGGAATATAGTAAGATACAAAATTAGCTCCTCAAAATCAGTAGCTTTCCTGTATACCAGTGGTTCTCAATGTGTTGGTCATGACCTCTTTGATGGTTAAACAACTCTTTCATAAAAGTCACATATCAGACATCCTGCATGAAGTAGTAACAAAATAATTTTATGTTTTGAGATCACCGCAACATGAGGAACTGCATTAAAGTTTACAGCACTAGAAAAATTGAAGACCAATGCTATATTCCAACAACAAACACAGAAGGAAAGGAATCAGAGAACAAACCCCATTCATAATAACTTCAAAAATATATTGAAATAAAACCTTATCAAGAAAGTGAGATACATGTGTAATGTCAATTTTAAGAAACTGATAAAAGAAACTGAAAAAGGTACCAGAAGATGGAAAGACCACCCATATTCATGGATCACTAAGATGAATACTATAAAAACTACCATCTTCACTAGAGTAAAAAGATGGATGGAAGTACACTAATCAAATTGTCCCAAGAAGAAATCAAGGGTTACTATCCAAATATAAAACTAAAACTAATGAGAAGAGATAAAGAGGGACAATTCATTCTAATCAAGGGAACAGTTAACCAAGAAGACATTTCTATCCTGAACATATATGCCCCAACTGAGTGTAACCTTTCATTAAAAATAAAAAATGTTCTGTTGGATTTAAAAACACAGATCAATGTCAACTCTCTAATAGTAGATGATTTCAATACACTTTTCACCATAGACAGATTATCTGGAAAAAATAGAGGAAATCAGAATTAAATGATATCATATGTCAAATGGGCTTAACAGGCATCTACAGAATATGGCACCAAATCACCAAAGAATACATATTCTACTTGGCAGTACATGGAAGATTTTCTAAAATAAATTGTATCCTGGAACAAAAAACAAATCTTTACAAATTCAGAAAGGCTGAAATAACCATTTGTCCTGTCCAACTACAGTACAATAAAACCCAAAATTGACAGTAACAAATTTCTAGTAAATATACAAACTCATTGTGGTGGTTTGAATAAGAATGGACCCCATAAACTCATATACCTGGATGCTTATTTACCAGGGAGTGGCTCTTCTTAGGAAGGTTAGAAAGAATGGACTTCTTGAAGTATGTGTGCCTTGTTGGAGGAAGTGATTCACAGGGAATGGTCTATGAGGTTTCAAAAGCCTGAGCCAGCTCTGGATCTACCTGTAGAACTCTCAGCTGCTTCTCCAGCACTATAATGGCCTGGAAATTAAACAATTCATCAAAGAAAGATGAATCGGTCAAATAAGAAATCTAGATGGATATTAAATACTTCCTGTAACTAAATAAAACTGACAACACAAGACAATATAACCTCTGAGACACATTGAAAGCAGTACTATTAGAAAAATTTATAGTTCTAAGAGCCTACATTAAAAAATCAGAAAAAGCACAAATAAATGACTTAATGATTCAAGTCAAAAATGTGGAGGAAAAAAGAACCATATAAATCCTAACCCTCTCAACTGCAAGAAATAATAAAGAGCAGACAGGAAATTAATGAAACAAAGAAAGCAATACAGAAACCAGTGAATCAGGTAGCTAGCTCTTTGAGAACATAAACAAGATTTGCATGTCCTTTGTGCAACTACCCAAAGGAAAGAAAGAGATAACACAATTAACAGAATAAAAAGTGAGCAAGAAAACATTACAACAGGCACAAAAGAAAATAAGAGTATTATAAGAGAATGCTTCAAAATCTGTACTTTGTTATTTGAAAAACAAAAAAGAAATGGATGAATTTCGAAGCTTAGTCAAACCACCACAATTGAACCAAGAGAATGCCAACAGCCTAAACACATCTTTAAAAAACAATGAGATTGAAATAGCAATAAAAGGCTTTCCAGCTAAAGAAAAGCTTGCAGGGACAAATTAATTCACAGCAAAATTCTACCAGACTTTCAAAGATCTACAGTCAATTCTCCTAAAACTATTTTAAAAAACAGAAACAGAAGGAGCATTCTCACACTCCTACTATGAAGTCAGTATCACACTAATAATCAAACCAAATAAAAATACAACAAAAGAATAAAACTACAGGCCAATATCCCTGATGAACATAGATTGGAAACTGCTTAATATCATATTACAGAACAGAATATAGACATATCAATAAGATTATCCACCAAGAATAAATAGTTTTATTCCTGAAATGCAGTACAAGGCAGTAAATGTAATAAGGAAAATGAATGGATTTAAAGACAAAAATCACATAGTCATTTCAATAGATACAAAAAGGTGCTTAGACAAAAATTCAACATACCTTCATGATAAAGGTCCTAGAAAATGTAGAACTAGAGGAACATACCTCAATAAAATAAATGTTATATAAGAGAACACCAAGGCCATTATCATTTTAATTGGAGAAAACATTGAAATAATGCAAGTGAAGACATAAATATAACAGAACTGCCAACTATCCCCAATTCTTTCCAATAATGTGCCCAAAGCACTAGCTAGAGCAATAAGGCAGGAGAAGCAAATTAAGGAAATATAAACAGGAAAAAAAATCAAATTATTCATGTTTGCAGATGGCATGGTATCATAAATTAGAGATCCAAAAAAATTTTACAAAAAAAAATTCTAGAAACAATGAACAAACTTATCAATGTGGCAAGATGTAAAATCAAGTTGCACAAGTCAATAGTTTTCTATATACAAAGAAAAAACATACAGGGAATGAGTTCATAGGCACATTCTCACTCTCACAGCACCTTCAAAGAAATAAAATATCTAGGAATAAATCTAATAATGAAGATGAAAGACATTGACAATGAAAACTGTAGATTTTGGAAGAAAGAGATAAAGACACTAGTAAATGAAAAGAAATTACATGTTCAAGGATTTGTAAAATTAATATTATGAAAATGCTCATTTTACAAAAAGCTATTTACAGATTCAATGCAATCTCAATCAAAATCACTATCTCAAATGTCAAGGAAATATTAAAAAAAATTATATGGAACCACAAAAGAAACAGCCCAAACAATCATGAGAAAAAAAGAAGAGTACTAGAGAGAGTGCCATTTCAGATCTCAAGACATATTACAGAGACATATTAATAAGGCAACATAATACTGACAATAAAAATAGACTTCCCACATCCGAATCAGAGGTGAGTGGCTGGGGTCATACCCAGGGATGCCTGTCCCTAGGTCCCGTCCCTGGGCAGCAGCCATTTAGGGGAAGACCTGCCAAGCTTGGCCCCAGGTTCTGGCAATCGGGCGGGACGCCCCCCTCAAAGGTTCCCCTTCTCCAAGACCCCCCAGGCAGACCCTGCAATCTCCACACCCTGCCCCCACACCCATCCACCAGAGATCCCAGCCACTTTCTGAGACTTAGAGAACAGCCCCCAGCTCCCATCCACCCCTGAACTCCCATCCCGATCAGAGGTGAGTGCCTGGGGTCATACCCAGGGAGGCCTGCCCCTAGGTCCCATCCCTGGGCACCAGCCATTCTGGGGAAGACCTGCCCAACTTGGCCCCAGGTTCTGGCCATCAGGCAGTACCCCTCCCCAAAGGTTCTCCTTCTCCTATACCCACTGACAGACCCTGCAGTCTCCACACCCTGCTCCACACCCATCCACCAGCGACCCCAGGCACTTCCTAAGACTCAGAGACCAGCCCCCATCTCCCATCCAGCCTGGAGCTTCCATGTCAACCAGAGAGGGGCTTCCTGAATCTGTCAGCTCTGTCTGGACCAAGAACACTGATAACACCAAGAATGAATCCATGAGGAGATGTGCAGATGTCAAGGCAGAAGTACACACAACAAAATAAAGAGCAATACAACATCACCAGAACCTAGCACTCCTCCAACAGCTAGACCTGAACATCACAAAATGGAAGAAGCAGAAGAAAGCAGCCTTAAGAATAGCATCATGAAGATGCTAGAGACTTTTAAAGAAGAAATCAAAAATGAAATTGAGGAAAAGACAAACAAAAAAATGGGAAGAACGCTATAAAAAACTAGAGGAAAGGCCAAATAAAGAAGAAGAAAACAATAAATCCCTGAAAGAAAATCATGAAAAAGCAATGAAACAGATGAGGGAAACAGTACAAGACCTGAAAAGGGAAATAGAAAAAATGAAGAAGACACAGGAAATGCTGGAAATAGAAAATCTGAGTAAACGGACAGGAATTTCAGATGCAAGTATAACCAACAGAATGCAAGAGATGGAAGAGAGGATCTCTGGCATTGAAGATACAGTACAAGAAATAGATTCATCAGTCAAAGAAAACGCTAAAGCCAACAAAGTCATGACCCAAAATGTCCAAGAAATTTGGGACACCATGAAAAGACCAAACCTACGAATAATAGGAATAGAGGAAAGAGAAGAATACCAACTCAAAGGCACAGAAAATATATTCAACAAGATCATAGAAGAAAACTTTCCCAACTTAAAGAAGAAAATGCCTATGAAGGTACAAGAAGCCTAGAGAACACCAAACAGACTAGACCCCAAAAAAAGTCCCCTTGCCACTGAATAATTAAACAACTAAACGTACAGAAAAAGGAAAGAATATTAAGAGCAGCAAAGCAAGAAGGCCAAGTGACTTATAAAGGCAAACCCATCAGAATAACACCCGAGTTCTCAATGGAGACTTCGAAAGCCAGAAGGACCTAGACAGATGTAATGCAGACACTAAGAGACCATGGATGCCAGCCTAGACTAATATACCCAGCAAAACTTTCAATCATCATAGACAGAGTGAACAAGACATTCCAAGACAAAGTCAGATTTAAACAGTACTTATCCACAAACCCAGCCTTACAGAAATCACTAGAAGGATAATTCCAACCTAAGGAAGACAGATACACCCTCGAAAACACAGGCAATAGATAAAACCACAGCAGTAAACCACAAAGAAGAGAAGTACACACACATTACCACCAAAAAATAACAGGAATAAACAATCACTGGTCATTAATATCCCTTAATATCAATGGACTTAACTCACCTATAAAAAGACACGGGCTAACAGAATGGAAAAGAAAGAAGGACTCATCTTTCTGCTGCATACAAGAAACACACCTCAAATTCAAAGATAGACACTACCTAAGAATAAAAGGCTGGGAAAAGACTTTCCAATCAAATGGTCTTAAGAAGCAAGCAGGTGTAGCCACCCTAATATCCAGCAAAATAGACTTCAAACTAAAATCAATCAAAAGAGATCAAGAAGGGCATTCCATACTAACCACAGGAAAGATCACCAAGATTAAGTTTCAATTCTGAACATTTATGCCCCAAACACAAGGGCACCCACATATGTAAAAGAAACATTAATGGCTTGGGGATTTAGCTCAGTAGTAGAGTGCTGGCCTAGCAAGCTCAAGGCCCTGGGTTCAGTCCTCAACTCTAGAAAAAAAATGATAATAAAGAAACATTACTAAAGCTTAAATCACATATAAAACCCCACACATTAATAGTGGGAGACTTCAACATCCCACTCTCACCACTGAACAGATCTGCCAAATTGAAACTTAATAGAGAAATAAAGAACTTAACTGATGTTATGACTCAAATGGACTTAATCAATATCTACACAACATTCTATCCTAACAAAAAATAATATACCTTCTTCTCAGCACCCCATGGAACCTTCTCTAAAATAGACCACAAATAAAATACTTGGCCAAGAAGCAAATCTGAACAGATACAAAACAATTGGAATAACCTCCTGCATTCTATCAGACCACCATGGTTTAAAGTTAGATTTCAACAACAACAAAAACTACAGAAAACCTACAGTCTCATGGAAACTTTAAAATGCTCATCTGAATCACCAATGGGTTAAGGAAGAAATAAAGAAAGAAATTAAAGACTTCCTAGAGATCAATGAAAATGAAGACACCACATACCCAAACTTATGAGACACTATGAAAGCAGTGCTAAGAGAGAAATTCATAGCAACAAATGACCACATAAAGAAATTGGAGAAATTTCACACTAGTGACTTAACAGCACTACTGAAAGCTCTAGAACAAGAAGAAGCAAACTCACCCAGGAGCAACAGATGCCAGGAAATAATCAAATTGAGGGCTAATATCAATAAAATAGAAACAAAGAGAACAATACAAAGAAACAATGAAACAAAGAGTTGGTTCTTTGAGAAAATCAACAAGATAGACAAGCCCTTATTCAAATTAAACAAAAAGCAGAGAGAGAGAGCATCCAAATTAACAACATCAGAAACGAAAAGGGGGACATAAAAACAGACAATGAGGAAATCCAGAGAATCATCAGGTCATACTTCCAAAACCTCTACTCCACAAAACTGGAAAATCTAAAAGAAATGGATAATTTTCTGGATAGGTACCACATACCTAAGTTAAATCAAGACCAGATAAACTATTTAAATAGTCCAATAACCCCTAAGGAAATAGAAACAGTCATTAAAAGTCTCCCAACCAAAAAAAGCCCAGGACCAGATGGTTTCAGCACAGAATTCTACCAGATCTTCAAAGAAGAGTTAATATCAATACTCTTTAAATTGTTCCACACAATATAAAAAGGAGGAATGTCACCAAATTCCTTCTATATGGCTGCAATAACCCTGATTCCCAAGCCAAACAAAGAAAGAGAACTACAGACCAATCTCCCTCATGAACATTGATGTGAAAATAGTCAATAAAATACTTGCAAAGAGACTCCAAGAACACATCAAAACAATTATCCACCATGATCAAGTAGGCTTCATCCCAGGGATGCAAGGGTGGTTCAACATACGAAAGTCTGTCAATGTAATATACCATATAAACAAACTGAAAGAAATAAACCACATGATCATCTCACTAGATGCAGAAAAAGCATTTGACAAAATCCAACACCCCTTCATGATAAAGGTCTAGGAGCGATCAGGAATACAGGGAACATACCTAAACGTAATAAAAGCAATTTACAGCAGGCCAACAGCCAACATCAAATTAAATGGAGAGAAACTCAAAGTAATTCCACTAAAATCAGGAACGAGGCAAGGCTGTCTGCTCTGCCCATACTTATTCAATATAGTACTTGAAGTTCTAGCCAGAGCAATAAGAAAACATAAGGAGATTAAGGGGATATAAATTGGAAAGGAAGAAGTCAAGCTTTCCATATTTGCAGATGACATGATAGTGTAAATGAGCGACTCCAAAAATTCAAGCAAGGATCTCATACAGCTTATAAACACCTTCAGCAACATAGCAGGATATAAGATCAACTCAAAAAAATCAGTAACCCTCCTATATACAATTGACAAACAGGCTAAGAAGGAAATCAGAGATATATTACCCTTTACAATAGCCACAAATGATATAAAATACCTTGGGGTAACTCTAACTAAGCAAGTGAAGGACCTATATGACAAGAACTTTAAGTCCCTGAAAAAAGAAATTGAAGATGTCAGAAAACAGAAAGATCTCCCATGCTCATGGATAGGCAGGATTAACATAGTAAAAATGGCAATCTTACCAAAAGCAATCTACAAATTCAATGCAATCCCCATCAAAATACCAACACAGTTCTTCACAAACCTGGAAAGAATAATACCCAACTTCATATGGAAAAACAAAAAACCCAGGATAGCCAAAAGAATCCTGTACAATAAAGCAACCTCTGGAGGCATCACGGTCCCTGACCTCAAGCTCTACTAGAGAGCTACAGTAATAAAAACAGCTTGGTACTGGCATAAAAACCGACATGTGGACCAACGAAATCGAATTGAAGACCCTGACATTAATCCACACATGGTATGAACACCTAATTTTTGACAGAGAAGCTAAAACTGTACAATGGAAAAAAGAAACCATCTTCAACAAATGGTGCTGGTATAACTGGATGTCAACATATAGAAGGCTGCAAATAGATCCATATCTGTCACCGTGCATGAAACTTAAGTCCAAGTGGATCAAAGACCTCAACATAAATACAGTTACTCTGAACCTGATAGAAGAGAAAGTAGGAAGTAGTCTTGAACGCATTGACATAGGAGATCACTTCCTAAATATAACACCAGTAACACAGACACTGAAAGAAACAATCAATCAATGGGACCTCTTGAAACTGAGAAGCTTTTGTAGAGCAAAGGACACAGTCAACAAGACAAATTGACAGCCTACAGAATGGGAAAAGGTCTTGACCAACCCCACATCTGACAGAGGGCTGATAGCCAGAATATATAAAGAACTCAAGGAATTAGACATCAAAATTTCCAACAGTCCAATTAAGAAATGGGCTATAGAACTAAACAGAGAATTCTCAACAGAGGAAGCGCAAATGGCTGGAAGACATTTAAGGTATTGTTCAACATCCCTAATCATCAGGGAAATGCAAATCAAAATGACTCTGAGATACCACCTTACACCTGTCAGAATGGCTAAGATCAAAAACACTGAAGACAGCTTATGCTGGAGAGGATGTGGAACAAGGGGTACTCTCCTCCACTGCTGGTGTGAATGCAAGCTTGTACAACCACTTTGGAAATCAATATGGCGCTTTCTTAGAAAATTGGGAATCAATCTCCCCCAAGACCCAGCTATACCAATCTTGGGCATATACCCAAGGAATGCTCAATCATACCACAAGGACACTTGCTCAGCTATGTTCATAGCAGCATTGTTTGTAATAGCCAGAACCTGGAAACAACTTAGATGCCCTTCAACTGAAGAATGGATAAATAAAATGTGGTACATATACACAATGGAGTACTACTCAGCAGAGAAAAACAATGACATCATAAGATTTGCAGGAAAATGGATGGATCTAGAAAAAATCATCCTGAGTGAGGTAACCCAGACTCAGAAAGACAAACATGGTATGTACTCACTCATAGGAGGATACTAGATGTAGAACAAAGATGACTAGACTGCTACTCACAACTCCAGGGAGGCTACCTAGAAAACAGGACCCCAAGAAAGACACAGGGATCGCCCAATAACAGAGAAATGGATGAGATCTACATGAGCAACCTGGATGTGAGTGGGGGTAATGAAGGACAAGGGTCTAGGGAAAGAGAGCTTAGGGGAGCAGGAGATCCCAGCTGGATCAAGAACAAAGAGGGAGAACAAGGAAAAAAAGACAATGATGAATGTAGATCATATGGGAATAAGAAGAAGCAAAGTGCTAGGGAGGTCCCCAGAAATCCACAAAGATACCTCCATAATAGACTACTGCCAATGGTCGAGAGAAAGCCTGAACTGACCTACTCTGGTGATAGGATGGCCAAACACACTGTCATGCTAGAAATCTCATCCAATGACTGAGGGAAACAGATGCAGAGATCCATAGCCAGGCCACAGGTGGAGCTCCAGGAGTCCAATTGGCAGGAAAGAGGAGGGATTGTATGAGTGAGAATTGTTGAGACCAAGCCTGGAAAATTCACAGGGACAAATAGCCAAACTAATGGAAACACATGAACTATGAACCAATAGCTGAGGAGCCCCCACCTGGATCAGGCCCTCTGGACAAGTGAGACAGTTGATTAGCTTGAACTGTTTGGGAAGCACCTAGGCAGTGGGACTGGGACCTGTCCTAAGTGCATGAGCTGGCTGTTTGGAACCTGGAGCTTATGCAGGGACACTTTGCTCAGCCTGGGAGGAGGGGACTGGACCTGCCTGGACTGAATCTACCAGGTTGAGCTGAATCTCCAGGGCAGTCTTTGCCCTGGAGGAGATGGGATTGGGGGTGTGCTGTGGGGGAGGTGGAGGGGGGGAGCGGGAAGCAGAGGACAGGGGAATCTGTGGCTGATGTGTAAAATTAAATTAAATTATAAAATAAAAAAAGAAAAATAGACATGTAGACCAATGGAATACAATGTAAGACCCAAATATGAGCACACATAACTTAAGCCACTTATTATTTGACATAGTCAGTGAAAACATATGCTGGAGAAGAGAAGCACCTTCAATTAATTGTGCTAAGAAAACTGAATATCCACATTCAGAAGAATGAAGTTAGACCCATTGTCTAACACCTTGACAAAAACTAATTCCAAAGAGAGCGTAGACTTAAACATAAAACCTGAAACACTGAAACTTAGTGGGTTCTGATACTGTGTGAATAAATATGCCAAAAATGTATTACAGCTGACCAAATAGTAGATTTATGTTTACATTTTAAGAATTCTCCACAGTAATTTCCAGAGTAGATGCACCAGCTTATAATCCCACTAAGATTGAGGCAAGGTGCTAGAGAGTTCCACAGAAATCCACAAGGATACCCCCACAGTGGACTGCTGGCAATGGTCGAGAGACAGCCCGAACCGACCCACTCTGGTGAATGGATGGCCAAACACCCTAATTGTCATGCTAGAAACCCCATCCAATGACTGAAGGATCTGGAAGCAGAGATCCATGGCCCCGGGGGCAGAACTCCGGGAGTCCAATTGGCGAGAAAGAGGAGGGTCTATATAAGTGAGAATTGTTGAGACCAGGGTTGGATAAAGCACAGGGACAAATAGCATCCAGGCAATGGGACTGGGTCCTGTGCTCATTGCATGAATTGGCTGTGTGAAACCTGGGACTTATGCAGGGTTGATTGCCTCGGCCTGGGAGGAGGGGACTGGCCCTGCCTAGACTGAGTCTACCAGGTTGATCTCAGTCCTCGGGGGAGGCTTTGCCCTGGAGTGGGTGGGAATGGGGGATGGCCTGGGGAGAAGGGGAAGGGGGCGGGAGGGGGGAGAACAAGGGAATCTATGGTTGATATGTGGAACTGAATGGTATTGTAAAATAAAATAAAATAAAATAAAATAAAATAAAATAAAATAAAACATGGAGCCAAATATCAGGGTGAAATCCTTAGAGATTGTTGGATTTAAGGCATGTGCCACCACACCTGGCTCTGTTTCCAGAGTAGCCTTGAACACACAGAGATCCTACCTGTTAAGTGATAGGATTAAGGGCATGTGCTACCACTGCCTGACTTCTTTGTTTACTTATAATGGCTGGCCTTTTTCCTCTGATCTCCAGGCAAGCTTTATTTATTAAAGCACAAATAAAATATCACCATACCTAAATGTCCTTCAACTGAGGCATGGATAACAAAAATGTGGTATTATTCATCTGTAAAGAAAAATGAAATTGTGAATTTTCAGGTAAATTTGGTAAAACTAGAAAAGATCATAGTGGGTAAGGTAACTCGGACGCAGAATGGCAAAAGATGTTGATCATCTGAGGCTCTAGCTCCAAATCTTCAGATCTGAGTATATATCCTTGACTAAACAAAAACCAATACAGTAAAAGGGGGCAATTTTCCAGGGTGAGGTAGCAATAGAGATGGGGACAGCAGGATAAGATCTGATTAGGGGAATGTGAAAAATGGGGAGTGGCATTCATTAGGAAATAAAAAGATAAATATGGAGGAAGAAGGGGTAAATATCAGTAAGGATATGGGGAAAAGTCACAAGGAATCACTATTAACTGTATACCTAAAATATCTATAATACATAAAGTCAGTGTATTAATATACATATACAGTTTCAATGAAATTTTCACATCTGAGATGACCATGTTCTCTCCAAGAACCAAAGACCCTCTGAAACAAAGCAAAAGAAAAATACATCAGACATGAGAAGGTCTCTTTTTAAGTTGTTGGTCAGTCTTGTCCAAGAGACTCCCAAAATATTATAGGCTCTTGTTACTGTTCTTGACTTCTCCCAAGAGGTGGAAGGTAAGGCACTATTGTTGAAGACATCATAAACTTTAGACAGAGGGTCCAGAGGACCCTGAATGAGAACTAACCTGAATAACTTTCTTGGTACCAGAATGTGCCATGAAAGCTTTCAAAGGGGGGATGAAACCAAGGTATTATCCAGCTGTGATGCCTATGAAATTAAACAATGACCAGCATTGCAAGATAACCCTAAGGGTGCAATGATGATACACATATTTTAGCAGTAAGAAACAGCTCTCCAATTGGACTTAAGACCCAGTAAACAAAAGGGAATTCATTCCTTGTATGGGAAACCTAGCCAATTACCCAGGGCTAGTGAAGCTGTAAGTATTAGAGGAGATCCGAAAAGCTGCCACTTAATACAGTAGTATAATTCTTAACTACATTCTAAACATTTGTCCTTACACCCACATATAGTCTTCACCCTTTATCAAGGAAACTTCTCATGGCAACTGACAGAGACCAGTACAGAGAAGTACAGCCAATCAAAAGGAAGAGTTGTGGAGCCCAGTCCCAGTGGATACATCCACAAAACATTCCCATACTAAAAGCTTAGGGAACATTGCTGAAGAGAGGACAGAAAGCTTGTAACAACCAAAGGATCTAGATGTTTACTGTGACATTTTGTCTTCTGGGGATGTCAAAAGCTATATCCCTATGGTCTTAGAAACCTGATCACCTAATTATGAGCTGAACAAGGACAACAACAATAGACATGCTAATGTGGATGGAGGAAAACCAAGGAGCCTCAACCTATACAAAAAAACTATAGGCTGCTGGGAATGCTTGGAATGTGTTGCTCTGATTGATTGATAAATAAAACACTGATTGGCCAGTAGCCAGGCAGGAAGTAAGTATAGGTGGGACAAAAAGAGAGGAGAATTCTGGGAAGGGGAAGGCTGGGTCAGGTAACACTGCTACCACCACAATGAGAAGCAACATGTAAGATATTGGTAAGCCACAAGCCACGTAGCAAGGTATAGATTATAGAAATGGGTTAATTTAAGATATAAGAACTAGATAGCAAGAAGCCTGAGCCATTAGGCCAAACAGTTTAAATAATATAAGCATCTGTGTGCTTATTTGAGTCTGAGTGGCTGCTGGCCTGGGTGGGACTAGAGATAACTCCAGCTACAATAGGCAATTGAGGAATGCCATGAACTAGAGGAATAGTCTTCCCTAGGGAAAGGCCTACTACTTGGTTTTCCAATAGAAAGTGGTAAGCCCTAAAATGATATATTCAATTAATTATACAGACTGAGCAGGCTGTACTTATGTATTTAAGAATACACACATACATACACAATAACAATAACAACAACAATGCACGAAAAAGGGCGAAGAGAAAGAGAAGGAAAGAGAAGGAGGGGGTATATAGGACAGTTTGGAGGGAGGAAAGAGAGAAGGGAAATTGCTGTGGAATGTTGTTCTGTATGCTGTGAATGTGTGTTGCTCTGATTGATTGATAAATAAAATGCTGATTGGCAAGTAGTCAGGCAGGAAATATAGGTGGAATAAGCAGACAAGGAGAATTCTGGGAAGAGGAGGGTTGAGTCAGGAATCCCCAGTCAGAACAGAGGAGGCAAGATGACAAAGTAGAACTGAGAAAAGGTACCAAGCCACATGGCTCAACATAGATAAGAATTATGGGTTAATTTAAGTATAAGAGCTAGTCAGTAATAAGCCTGAGCTAATGGCCATACAGTTCATAATTAATATAAGCCTCTGTGTGTTTATTTGGGTCTGGGAAGCTGCAGACCAGGTGGGACACAGGAAAACTTTCAGCGATATTTGGGGCCCAACATATTGGTTCGAGTTTCCACCTGAAACCTGAGAATACTTAATAAGCGATTCTAAACGGAGCCAAAAACAGGTTCCTGCTTCATGTCTCATGTGGGCTGCAAGACACTGTAGCATTCAGGCTTCAGCACAGCATGGCAGATTCCTGCTGAATTACACAGAGGTTTCTGCAACCTGTGAGGCATGGTGCATGGTAGATATAGCTGTTGCTAGTACAGACAAAAAAAAGGTTTTTGGGCTACACACTGCTGGATGGAAGCATAGACCCACTGCTTCACAGAGTCAGCAATAGCATGGTTCCCCAGAGCTGGTGGTAAACATAGTTCCACCATGTTGGATAGCTGAGGTGGACAGAGCCAGTAGCCAAAGCTGCCATTTCAGTCCTAGTAATGCTTCAGTTTAAAGCAACAGATTCATAATAAAACAAATTCAGATGGAATAAACCTCTAAATAGTTTACATAGGCTTGAAAGGGAGAGGAAAAGGAATATAGACAGTTATATAAAGAAATAGAAAGTTTTAGAAAAATAAAGTCTTTAAAGAGACAGTAAAAATTATATAATAAGCCACTATAGATGGATATGACACAGAGAATCTGTATTGTATTGTCTTTGGGATTTTTAACAGCAGAGAGACATTTGATTATAAAGGCTGCTCAATTAAACCAATATGTATATTTTAAAAGTTTCTTGACTTCAAAATTTGGATCAAAGGATATGTTTGTTTGGAAAGGAGGCTCTGTTTTGGTTTCGACAGGAAGAAAGAGGCTATGGATTTGTTCCAGGTTAAGATGGATCAGATTTGATCAAGCCATATCCCCTGAACCTTAACAGATGATACTTATTAACAAGGTTATAGCCAGTCTTCCCAGGACTTGACCATTATCTTGAATTTTCTCAGGATCCCCATAAAACTACCAATGCCCACTATCAGCAGGAAGTAGCCTAGAACACTACGCCCACATTCCCAAAAACTGGATTATGGATGTTTGTCTTTGTTTAGGTTGTTGGTTACAAACTGTTATTGGTCATAGTCAATATCTTTCTAAAAGAAGAAAGGGGGATATGATATGGAAATATAGGATATAGATATGATAGGATAAAAGGGTGGATTGTTGAACCTACTTTTAAAAAGCAACTTGTTTAAAATGTTTTACAATGGTATAGATTTTAGTTTATTGATACAAATTTGAAGTTAATTTTGCTATACTTTATGCATATTTCTACTCTTAAGGTATTATGTATGTTCAACTCATTTAAATTGTAATAGATAATTAAGAAATACAGATAAATAATTAGTCATCCATGATAATCAAACTTACAGTCATGTTAAGTTTTCTAGGTATACATAGATATAATTCAATTATATAAGTAATCTTCAAACATTTCAAAGACCTACAGAATATGGCATTTAATATGTTTTAAAAACAGACTTTCCTGGACAATGAGACATGTCTGCTCCTGGCAGCACCAATTTACTTCAAAGAGGAAGATGGGTGTCGAAGATACTCCATATGGAATTTATATTCTTCTTGGCAAAAATAGACATTTGAGGGCGGTGGTGGCGCACGCCTTTAATCCCGGCACTCGGGAGGCAGAGCCAGGCAGATTCCTGTGAGTTCGAGGCCAGCCTGGGCTACAGAGTGAGTTCCAGGACAGGCTCCAAAGCTACACAGAGAAACCCTGTCTCGAAAAACCAAAAAAAATAAATAAATGAAAATAAATAAATAAATTAAAAAAAAAATAGACATTTGAGCAAGAAACTGTTCTTGCCTTGACTGCTTGACAAAATGTTGTATCAACTGGATGTGCAGGACCCATAAGAAAATGATCACTGAATTTGCCAAAACAAGGCAAAATGGTCCTTCAGGTTTCTGCTTCAGAGAGGAGACTGCCAGACATTATACAGGACACAGGAAAAAGTCACTGAGAGACTAGGCCTATGGGATGAAAATGGTTGCCCCAACATTGCAGAGGAACTTTGGATGACTGTCCAGACAGGCAGAATTTTAGAAGTTGCTTACAATGTTCTTCCTGCTTACTTAGGTAATATTATATCCTTCTGAGGTCTCTGATGTAGTTAAAGACTAGATAGTTATAATTTTCCTTGGTTATGATAAAATATAAATTAGATATGAAACTTTAGACTCACAAATATAGAATAGATAAAATATTTTCTTTAATTTTGCCCAATACAAATAAACTAGATATTATAACTGTAATTCTTGCTTGATAAGTGTTTTGTTATATGTAATTTTACTATGTTAAAGTTAAAACTTTCCTTTTTGATTAGACAGAAAAGGAGAAGTGCTGTGGAATGTCAATCTGTATGCTGTGAATGTGTGTTGCTCAGATTGGTTAATAAATAAAATGCTGATTGGCCAGTAGCCAGGTGAGAAGTACAGGCTGGATAAACAGACAAGGAGAATTCTGGAATAGGGGGATTGATTCAAGAGTCCCCAGCCAGACCAGAGGAGGCAAGATAACAAGACAAAATTCAGAAAAGGTACCAAGCCATGTGGCTAAACATAGATAAGAATTATGGGTTAATTTAACTGTAAGAACTAATCAGTAATAAGCCTGAGCTAATGGCCATAGAGTTCATAATTAATATACACCTCTGTGTGTTTTTTTGGGTCTGAGCAACTGCAGACTGGGCAGGACACAGGAAAACTTTCAGCTATAGGAAATAACATGTTTATGTTGTAATATCAAAAAATAAAAAATTAAAAAGAATACATGCTATAAAATTTGTGAAATTATAACTGCTGAATACATTCTTAAGTTTCTAGACTAAACAAATTCTCAAAGCTAAAAAAGAAACAAAATGACCACCCTACCAAAAGGAGCCTTATGGTTTTCTTAATTGAAATGACTAAATTATTCAGAACCATGAATGTAATATGAAAGATTATGCAGTTTCAGATTTCAGTGTTTTAAGCATGTGGTTTGCCATGTTTGGGTAATTATATTTTATCTCATAAAGTACTGTGATCCTTCTCATTTGCTGAGTTTCATTGATTGATGAAACCTTTGTTAAACATTTCAATCAGAACATTTAAGGCAACCACAAGGTATTTTTAATTCACTTAATTCTTGAAAGAAACTTATTTAGGAGTTTGTGAAACTGTCTAGGAAGCAAAGGGTTCTAATAAGAGGAAGCAGAAAGAAAAGGAGAGAAAGTTAGGGATCTGGGGAGAGAGAACATTCAACATTTGGTGTAAGAAAAGGGTCTTATCCTTAAGCCCCAAGGCACACCCTGTGCCCCTCCACATCCCATCTCAGGACTAGGCTGTTTGGTCCTTCCTACAAATGTGATTTATTTCCTCTGCTCTGGTACAATCCCCAGATGCTGGTCAGCAGGTGAGTGATCTGCCTGACAGCTGGACTGCCACCAGCCACTGGGTTCTGTTCCCCTAAGACCTACTCTGCCACCCAACCCCACCCACCTCAACATCTTCCCTGTGGTCAGGCTTCCCCACAACTTCAGCAGATTCCATAGACCCAGGTACAGCCCACACCAATCAGAGGAAAACCAAATTTCTCCACTGGTGTTGATATTCTGGACTACAACTTTGGAAAAATAATTTACAGTAGACAAGGCAGAATCTATGCACACAAGGCCCCACAAACATCAGTGGAGATATGCTAGTGGACCTGAATGCTTACCAGTCACCAGAACCCTTGGGCACTTGGGCAAGAAGACAAGAGAGGAAACAGAAACAAAGGAACAAAACACCCACCAAAGACAAACTCTGAAATCATCACCAAGACCTGTAATTGCCCCAAATTCAGATGCCTAAATTCCAGAGTAAAAACATATTCAATAACAGAAAGGGCAATATGGCACCACCAGAAGACAGCCATTTTACAACAGCAAAACCTGAACATTCCAACACAACTGAAGCACAAGAAAATGACACTAAAGATAAATTTATGAAGACGACAGATACCCTTAAATAAGAAAGGAAAAAACCCCTAAAAAATTAAAGGAAAAGACAAGCAAAAAATGGAAGAAATAAATAAATCCCTTAAATAATGCCAAGAAAGTAAAGAAAAAAACCAAACAGATGAAGGAGATGGCTCAAACCTGAAAATGGAAATAGAAGCAGCAAAGAAAACAGAAACTGAGAGTATCTTGAAAAGGAAAAATATAGGAAAGTAAACAGGAACTACAAATGCAAGTATCACCATCAGAATATAAGAGATGGAGGAAAGAATATCAGACATTGAAGATACAATAGAAGAAATAGATTCATTGCTCAAATAAAATGTTAAATCAAACAGATTTCTAACACAACTCATCCCAGAAATCTGAGAGACCATGGAAAGACCAAACCTAAGAATAATAGGAATAGAAGAAGGAAAAGAATTCCAGCTCAAAGGCACAGAAAATATATTTAACAAAATCATAGAAAAAAATTCCCAACCTAAACACCAAGTGGTTTGAAACAGAAAAGAAAGACTCCTTGACACATAATAATCACAACACTAAACACACAGAATAAAGAAAAAAATAATAAAATATGCAAGAGAAAAGACCCCAAAAAAGGTAGACCTATCAGAATCACCCTCAATTTCACAATGGAGGCTTTAACAGCCAGAAGGGCCAGGGCAAACACTA
The DNA here is from genome assembly GCA_902168415.1 of Peromyscus melanophrys. Classification (NCBI taxonomy): domain Eukaryota; kingdom Metazoa; phylum Chordata; class Mammalia; order Rodentia; family Cricetidae; genus Peromyscus; species Peromyscus melanophrys. The sequence continues at coordinate 9,108 of CABHPR010145842.1, read as the reverse complement.
AGAGACCATAAGTGCCAGCCCATACTACTATATCCAGCAAAATTTTCAAACACAAAAATGGAGAAAACAAAATATTTCGTGACAAAGCAAAATTTATACAATTCCTATCAAAGAATCCAGCTATACAGAAAGCATTACAAGTAAAACTCCAACACAAGGAAGTTAGCTCCATACATGAAAACAAAGGCAGTAGATAATCTCACACCAGCAAAACCCAAAGAAGGAAAAGACACACACACACACACACACACCACCTCCACCACCACCACCAACAACAACAACAATACCACAAACATCATCAACAACAACAACAGCAAATAACAGATATTGTGGGTCATGAGAGACCAGCTCCCATGATCCACTCAGGGTAATAAAAAGAATGCCTCAGAGTAGTGAGGGTTAGGAAAATTTTTTATCTGGGGGTATTAGGAATACGTTTTAATCTATGATTGGTGAAATAAAGAAACACACATGCTTTCTGATGATAATTTTCTCTTTTACTTCATCTTAAAAGTGGTTTCTATCTCCACATCACTGCATACAGCTATATATCTTTACATAGATACACCTTTTCACTTGGCTAAAAATCTTTCTTTTACATACATTTCTCTTCTACATCTCTTTTCTATACAGCTTCATCTTCCTTGCTTCCACGCAGTTACAAATCTTCACACAGCCACAGCTAACCCTCTCATTTGCATAGCTCTCTCATCATACAGGACTTTATACAGTTCCTAGGCACAGCACCTCTAAGTAGCAGCAGCTCTTTCACATAGCTCTCTCTCTCATACTTACACACACATACTTCTACATTATTCATTCACTCTACTCACTCATTCTTTTACCTACTCACTTCCTCACACTTCTCTCATGCTTCTTCTTCTTCTCCTCCTCCTCCTCCTCCTTCTTCATCTCTCACTCAGCATACACACACACACACACACACACACACACACACACACACACACACTTTACTCACATTCTACAGCACCTCTCACACAGCTCTACAGAGCTGTCTCTCTCCACATCGCCATTGCTGCTGCCTCACAGCTAAACTCTGGACAATTATAAGTTATATTTTCAGGACCCCATCCATTCTCAAAACACAAGATAAGTTACATAGTTTTTTTCTTAGGCTAGTAATGTCATATTGACCCATGCACATAGCTCTAAGTTGCTGAGGGATCCCAGACAGTAAGTAAACAGTTGGCTGAACTTTGAGCCTGTAGCATCAATTGAGGCTGGGACTACATGCAAAAAGTCAGATACTGAGGAAGTTATATCTAATGTTGCTTCAAGCTCTGACCTTGAATTAAAAAAAAAGCAACACCTGGAAAAATGACCTCATGTATTTTTCTCTAGGGGCAACCAGCCTGCTTTGAATCTGCTCTGAAGTCTAATGTTAGCTGTCTGTGTAAAAGGCTGTCTTTGTGACTGAGAATCCCATTTCAGTCTGAGTAATGTAAAATATCCTAGTATTGTTTCTATACATCAAAATTATACAGCTTAAACAAAAATCATAACCTGACTATCCACAACTGTAAGCATGCCCAAAGATGTAAAACACACTGCCAATGGGATGTGGAAGGAACCCCACAGCTGTTCTTTTAGGGAAGTATAATGTTGGCACATGAGAAAGTTACAGAGAGAAAACAACAGATTTCTACAACCAGTGACCACAGCATTGCCAGGTGGGGCTACAAATCAGGGAGTTAGTTACATGTCTGGTGAGTCAACTTATCAAATACTAGTTGTCACCTGCTGTGTACTCCCATGGCCCCTGGTAAACAGGAATTAATGACAAGTAATCACTGGCCATTAACATCAATGGATTCAATTTGCCAATAAAAAGACACAGGCTAACAGAATGGATAAGAAAACAGGATCAATCCTTCTGTTGCATGCAAGAAACATAAGTGAAAATCAAAGACAGATGTTATCTCAGAATAAAGAGGTAGAAAAATATTTTCAAATTAAATGGACCTAAGAAGCAAGCTGGAGTAGCTATCCTAATATGTAACAAAACAGATTTCAGAATAAAATCAATCAAAAGAGATCAAAAAGGACATTACATACTCATCAAAGGAAAAATCTATTAAGATGAAGTCTCAATTCTGTACATCCGTGTCCCAAACAAAAGGGCATCCCTGTTTGTAAAAGAACTATTACTAAAGCTAACATTACACATCAAACCCCACACAGTAATAGTGGGAGACTTCAATACCCCACTATCACCAATGGACAATCATTCAGACAGAAACTAAACAGAGAAATCAGGAAACTAACAGATGCTATGACTCAAATGGATCTAACAGATATCTACCTAACTGCAAAAGCCTAAACCTTCTCATCACCTCATGTAACATATTTAGAATTGATTACATACTTGGTGATAAAGCAAATCTCAACAAGTACAACAAAATTTGAATAATTCTCTAGATCTTTTCAGATCACCATGGGTTAAAGTTGGAGTTCAACAACACAAACTAGAGAAAGACTACAAACAAATGGAAACTGTACAACTCTCAACTGAATTGCCAATGGTCAAGGAAGAAATAGAAAATAAAGACTTCCAAGAATTCAGTGAAAATGAATGCACAACATAGTCAGACTTATGGGAAACAATGAAAGCAGTGATAAGAGGAAATTTTACAGCACTAAGTGACTACATAAAGAATTTGGAGAAATCTCACATTATTAACTTAACAGCACACATGAAAGCTCTAGAAGAAAAATAAACAAACACACCAGGGAGGAGTAGAAGGCAGAAAATAATCAAACTAAGGTCTGAAATCACTAAAATAGAAACAAAGAGAACAATACAAAGAACCAATAAACAAAGAGTTGGTGCTTTGAGAGAATAAACAAGATAGACAAACCCTTATCCAAACTAAGTAAAAGCTGGGTGGTGGCTAACACCTTATCCCAGCACTCAGGAGGCAGAGCCAGATGGATCTCTGGGAGTTCAAGTCCAGCCTGGTCTACAGAGCAAGATTCAGGACACACACCAAAACTACACAGAGAAACCCTGTCTCAAAAAACAAGCAAACAAACAAACAAAGCTAGAGAGAGAGAATATCCAAATTACCAAAATGAGAAATTAAAAAGGGTCATAACAACAGACTCAGAGGAAATCTAGACAATGATTAGGTTATATTTAATAAACGCATATTCCACAAACTTGGAAAATCTAAAACAAATGGTCAAATTTCTTGACAGGTACCACAAACCAAGATTAAATCAAGAAAAGATAAAGAATGTCAATAGACCAATAGCTCCTAAGGAAACAGAAGGAATAATTAAAAGTCTCCCAATCAAAAAAGCCCAGGTGCAGATGGTTTCAGTACAGAATTCTACCAGAATTTCAAGTAAGAGCTAATACTAACACTCCTCAAATTATTCCACAAAATAGAAACAGAAGGAACATTGCCAAATTTCTTTTATGAGGCCACACTCACCCTGCTACTCAAACCACACAAAGACTCAATAAAGAAAGAGAATAACAGACCCATTTCCCCCATGAACATTGATGCAGAATATTCAATAAAATACTCAAAAACTGAATCCAAGAATACGTAGGAAAGATCATCCACAATGATTAAATAAGCTTCATCCCAGAGATGCAGGGATGGTTCAACATATGAAAATCTATCAATGTAATCTACCATATAAACAAACTGAAAGAAAAAAAAAACTCATGATCATTAGGTGCTGAAAAAGTCTTCAACAAAATCCAACACCCCTTCATGATAAATGTCTTGGAGAGATCAGGGGTACAAAGAACATAACTAAAGACAATAGAAGCAATATACAGCAAGCTGACAGCTAGTATCAAATTAAGTGGAGAGACAGTCAAATAACTCCACAAAAATTAGGAACAAGACAAGGCTGTCAAGACTCTCTGTATCTATTTAATATAGGACTCAGCTAGAGCAATAAGACAACAAAAAGATCAAGGGGATACAAATTGGAAAGGAAGAAATCAAATTATAGGTATTTGCAGATGATCTGATATTATACATAAGTGACCCCAATAATTATACCAGGGTACTCCTACAGCTGATAAATACTTCTAGTTATGTGATTGGGTACAAAATTAATTAAAAATCAGTGTCCTACCATATATAAATGATAAATGGGTTGAGACAGAAAACAGGGAAAAAACAGCCTTCACAATCACCACAAATAATACATAATAACTTGGAATAACTCTAACTAAGTAAGTGAAAAACCTGTATGATAACTTCAAGTACTTGAGGAAAGAAATTGGAGAAGATATCAGGAGATAGAAAGATTTCCCGTGCTCATGGATCAGTAGGATTAACATAGTAAAACTGGACATTCTACGAAAAGCAATCTACAGATTCAACACATTCCCCGTCAAAGTTCCAAAACAATTCTTTATTTTTTATTTATTTATCTATTTATTTATCTATTTATTTATTTATTTATTTATTTATTTATTTATTTATTCATTTATTTATTTATTTATTTATTTGGTTTTTTGAGACAGGGTTTCTCTGTGTAGCTTTGTGCCTTTCCTGGAACTCGCTTTGGAGACCAGGCTGGCCTCGATCTCACAGAGATTCACCCACCTCTGCCTCCTGAATGCTGGGATTAAAGGTGTGCACCACCACCGCCCGGCCAAAACAATTCTTAATAGAACTTGAAAGAATAATGCTTAACTTCATATGGACAAACAAAAAACCCAGGATAGCTAAAAAAAAAAAAAAAAAAAAAAAAAACTTGTACATTAAAAAAAAGCCTCCAGAGCCATCAGCATCCCTGACTTCAAGCTCTACTACAGAGCTTGAATAATAGTAACAAAAACATCATGGTATTGGAATAAAAAGACAGGTGGATCAATGGAATTGAATCCAAGACACAGACATAAATCCAGACACCAATGAACAACTGAGTTTTGACACAGAAATGATGCAATGAAAAAAAGAGAGCATCTTCAACAAACGGTGCTGGAATTAATGTATGCTGGCAGATGGATGAATGCAAATAAACCCATATCTATCACACTGCACAATACTCAAGTCCAAGTGGATCAAAGACCTCAACATAAATCCTGTTACACTGAACCTGATAGAAGAGAAAGTGGGAAATAACCTTGAATGCATTAGCACAAGACACAACATCCTGAATAGCATATCAATCGCACAGACACTAAGACCAACAATTAATAAATGGGACATGATGAAACTGAACATGTTCTGTAAGGCAAAGAACACTGTCAATAATACAAAACAGTAGCCTATAGATTGGGAAAAGATCTTCCCAAACCCCATATCCAACAGATGGCTAATATCCAAAACATATAAAGAACGCAAGAAACTAGACATCAAAAAATCAAATAATCCAATTAAAAGTGGGGTACAGATATATACAGAGAATTCTCAATAGAAAAATCTAAAATGGCTGAGATACTTTTAAGGAAATGTTCATCATTCTTAGCCATCTGGGAAGTGCAAATCAAAATGACTTTGAGATTCTATTTTCCATCAGTCAGAATGGATAAGATCAAAACCACTAAAGACAGCTTATACTGCAGAGGATATGGAGCAAGGGGAACATTTCTCTACTGCTTGTGGGAGACCAAACTTGTACAGTCACTTTGAAAATCAGTATGTAGTTTTTTCAGAAAATTAGGAAGCAATCTACCTTAGGACTCAGATATAACACTCTTGGGTATATATCCAAAGAATGTTCAATCATACCACAAGGACACTTGCTAAACTATATTCATAGCAGCATTATTTATAATAGCCAGAACCTGGAATAACCTAGACGTCCCTCAACTGAAGATTTGATAAAGAAAATGTACTACATTTGGAGTATTACTCAGTTATTAAAAGTAATGACAGAAGGAAATTTAATGGCAAATGGATGGAACTAGAAAAAAATCATCCTGCATGAGGTAACCTATAGCCAGAAAGACAAACATGATATGCATTCACTCACAAGTGGATATTAGCTGCAGAGTAAAGGATAACTATGCTACTATCTACAGCTCCAGAGAGCCTAGGTAACAAGGAGTTCCCGATAGGGGATGAATGTACTTTCTTGGGAAGGGGAAAGAGAAGAGATCTCCTGGGTACACTGGGGTGTGTTAGGATGGGAACATGAGAGATTGAGTTGGGTGCTGGATGGTGGGGGAGAGTAGTAAAAGAGAAGTCTTGATATGAGGAGTATTTTGAGGTCAGGTGGAAACCTGGTATGAGAGAAAATCCCATTAACCTACAAAGATGACCCAAGCTAAGATTCTTAGCAATAGTGGATAGGTAGCCTGAACTGGCCATCTCCTGTCATTAGATTGGTGAACACCCCAACTGTCATCAGAAAGCCTTCATCCAGTAACAAATGGAAATAGAAGCAGAGACCCACAGTGAGGCACTGGGCCAAGCCTGGGGTATCCTGTTAAAAAGAGGGAGGAAGGATTGTACAAACCAGGGGGTCAAGATCATCTCAAGAGAACCCACAGAAACCACTAACCTGAGCTCATAGGAGCTCACAGAGTCTGGACCAACCTAGGTCCTCTACATATCAGTAACAGTTGTGTAGCTTGGTCTGTTTTTTGGACTTCTAGCAGTGGGAGTAGGGCTTGAACCTAAAGCTTTGGCTGGCTTTTGGGAAAGTATTCCTCATACTAGGTTGCCCTGCCCAGTCTTAATGCAAGGGGAGGAGCCTAGTCCTACCTGAACTTGATATGCTGTGCTTTGCTGACACCATACGAGGCCTGCTCCTTTATGAACAGAAGTAGAGGAGTGGATGGGGAAAGTGAAAGGGAGGTGGCATGAGGGAATCATAGAAGAGGAGGGAAGGGAAACTGTGGTTGGAATGTAAAATAAATGAATAAATTTAATAAAAAGAAAAATGTCTTATCAATCCCAATACTAAATACCATTAACATATTCTAATATAAAATATTGAATCCTTATTTTAGTTTTTCATACAATTTTTGCTATGTTTTGGTAACAATAAAAAACAGAAAGCCTCAGGCTTCAAATATGCCCTATTTCCTATTCTCTTTAAACTTTATATATGATTTGGATTATTTCTTCCTTAAATGTTTTATTAGCTTATTTTCATTGTACTAAATGATAGGTTATAATGCTTTTATATTTGTTGAACAGGAACTTTGATCATAGTCACCCCCTGTTATTTCTATTGCTCCTTTCCTCTTTTCTAAAAAAAATGTCCCTTCTATTTCATATCATATACAAATCTTTAAATCTATATTCTAGTATGAGAGGAAATATGTAATATTTATCTTATTTTGTTCATCATGATGATTTAAAATTCCATCATTTTTCCTAAGAGTAACAATTCTATTCCTTTGTTTGTTTGAGACAAGGTTTTTACCAGAGCTGACTTGGAATTCTCTGTGTAGTCGTCAAAGTTGTTATATTGTTAGTGTCAGTGGGGTTGCTTTCATATTATTTAATCTTATTCTTAATTATGTCTGTGGAATTTCCTTAACTCTTTGTTTTTGTATAGTGATACCTACAATGAAACTTAGTGTAAGTTCTTGGAAACAGTGTAAAGTGTTAGGTTTGGATTACTTTATTCAAATATATATATATATATATATATATATATATATATATACCCATGTTATTTTATATTAACTCATCAATAGTTGACAACATACTCAAAATACTCTTCATAAGCAGGTTTGAAATGACCATTGAGGGAAGATCCACAGTTGAGTCCTCCCAGCACCCTTAACTCTCCAAGATAAATCTTCCTACACAAACATTACATGATATAATTTTACTAGTTAACAAAAATTGTTGAAGTGTATCCACCGAGAACCCAAAAAATCACATAATAAGAAATCCCATACACAGAGAACATTTTCAGCATCTAAACTTTCTAGGTGCTTAAAAAGCTAGGCGAAGCCAGGAATGGTGGTATAAGCCTTTAATCTCACCACTCAGGAGGCAGAGGCAGGCAGATCTCTGTGAGGTTGAGAACAGTCTGGTCAACATAGGAAGTTCCAGGACAGCCAGATCTATGTATAGAGACCTTGCTACCCACCCCCCCCCCAAAGAAAGAAATCACCAAAACAAACAAGCAACAACAAAAAGAGCTAAAATAAAAGAGAAACCCAAAACTTTTCAGTTCTTGGCCAGGCCGCTGCATGGGCATCCTGGAAACATCTCAGCATCAGCAATGTTCAACATCTACCAAGAGCTTTATCCAAATATTTTAATTAATTTTAATATGGAATATGATTCATCTTGATCATTTCCCCCTTTTTCTTCTTTCAAGAATTTGAAAATTAATTTAAAAATTGGAGACTAAATGTTTAATATACACAAACATATTCTCTAAAGTTGGTATTTGTAATGCATTGAGAGTAAACTGAATCTAACAATGTATTATCATTGCAGGAATGTGTACTTAAATATCAGTAGAAAAAGAATATGAATGAATCAGGTTGTACACACCACAATCCTTGCCTGTGGCAAGTGCAGACAAGAGGATCAGGAGTTCAAATTTACCCTTGTTTATAAGGTTAGTGAATCTGAGCTAAGTGAAATCCTATCTCAAAATTAAAGAAAAATATAAAAAATACAAGTTTAGGCTGGGGATCTAATTTAGTGGTATGGTTCTCATTTAGTATGAATATTGAGATGAACTTGATCCTTATTATTAAAGAAAAAGTCATTAGTCATTTCCTACAACTATATATAAATATATGATCTTTGAGGTCAGCTGTGGTCATACCCATCTTTATCCTCAGCACTCACTTGTGAGGTAGATGCAGACAGATCTCTTTGAAGTTCAATGATAGCCTAGTTTACACAGTGAATTCCAAGACAGCCAGGGCTCTGCAAGGACTCTTGAAAAACAAAATAATTTTTTCTTTGGTCTACAGTGAATTCTAAATAAAATTGGAAATGATTCTTACACAATTTTTAAAAGATATCATTTCAGAATAAAGTATACATTAGTGTAATTGGAATGTGAAGTGGATTTTTCTGTTTTCCATGATTATTTTGTATGTGCAGAAACACTGGATGGAAAAAAATAAGTATTTTAAGGGGAACCAAAGTATGCCACATGCCACCAAAACATTCAGTTGATTGAATA
>CABHPR010145841.1:9329-33734 GCA_902168415.1 Peromyscus melanophrys | reverse complement strand
AGATAGATAGATAGATAGATAGATAGATAGATAGATAGATAGATAGAAAGTGTGTGTATGAGACCATTTTTAGAATTTACCAGAAGATTCAGAAATTCTCCATAAGAAAATGCACATGCAAGCGCTAATTATGCATCTAATTTCAAGAGACTGATAAACATCAAAAGCCCCCAATTGAAAACCTTAAGTGTCTAATTTTGAAATTTTTAAAATATTAAAGTAGTATGGAAGCTTCTAATAGACTAAAAATCTAGAAAGCAAAGTTTTATTCCCTAAATTTATGATCAAGGGAAGTAATTTTCTAAGTTCCCTTCACTATATTTGAGAAAAAGGCTTGAGAAGATAGCAAAGGAGATAAAAAGGCACAATACCTATCACATTGTCTACACTGCAGAATGAGGTCTTCTTCTCTGTAATTTCGATAGCAGATGGGGCAGGAAGACAAGCTGGCACAAGGAGCACACTGTGTGTAATTGTTTTGCCACTCACATCTCAGACCTGCAGATGTTGCTCCACAGTGTCTGCACCAAACACACCTGAAATCCAAATCCCCCACAAAAGTCTCAAGTTTATTTTATATTCAGTTATGACAATTTGGGATGCTACAAGTGCACAGAACAAGAGGAAATAATATTACAAATGTGGAAATTTTTCTAATAAATTTTAGTAATACATATCATGCCAAATGTGTATGATCAGGCACACACAAATACTTTATAAGACCAACATGATAAGTAGAAGTTCAGAACTTGAAAGAATGACAAGGTAACATAAATCCTAGGGTACCATTTGCATTTCCAGCCTCCTTTGGGAACTGTCTGCAATGGAGGGTCTAGGCAGTAGGTATGATAGCTTATGTCACAGTCATCACACAGCAAGAGTCTTCCTGGGTCAGTCGCCTTCCCACAGGCCTCACACACTGTGCACTCAAGACATCTCCAACCTTTGCTAAGAACCACTTTACTGATCTGGAAAAAAAAATCATGATTTATTTATTTAACTTAGAAATCATTTTGTCTAACTAGTACAGTGCTTGAGTACATACATACAGAACAGGAGCAGGTAGAGAAGTATGGGTGGCACTACTCAGGAAGGCACATCTGCACACATTTAAGAGCCCACCTGGTTAGCACAAGTGGTGCATATTTTTAACACCATTTGAGCCCATATAACAACTCTGTGCTTCAGATTTAATCCTATTATTTTCACACATATGGTGACTGGATTTTAAAATTGAGTAAGCTGCCTTACTACCATTGACAAGATTTGAAACAACATCAACAAAATCTCTATGTATGACATTTCTAAGAATTCATGCTTCTGAAATTTGTGGTCATGGTATGAGAATTTAACTACCAAATAAATAACAGAGGGAAAAATTACCACAGCAAAACACTAAATTCTAAGGGACATTTTATGGTCTTTCAGGTCATGAAGCTGGGAGTTATAGAACTAACCTTTATGCTTTTTTTTTTTTTTTCTGTTTCAAAGACATGAGTTAGCAGGATTTTTGAGAATCTCTACATCCCTAATAAAATCCTCAAAGAAGCTATACCATGGAGAATTGTGGACTCAGAATCTACTTCTTAAAGATCTTGAAAAGCATAAAGCTCCCAAGTCACAATGAAACAGCAAAGAGTAAAGGTATATACTGAAAATTCCTATCTTGAAGAATGAGAAAGCCTAAAAGCTACTAGGAAGGAAACTGAATTGATTTCAGAGGAACAAACTGTCTATAAGAATGTCTTATTTATTACAAAAGTACAAACGTACATGGTAAAAAAAACATTCCATCCACCCCAGATGTTAAAATAGAATAGTACAATGTCCACATTATACAAGAAAATACTTGTGCAAAGCACAATACTTAACTTAGCTAAATGAGTCACTAAGTAAATATGAATTAGAAATTCACCTCCTGCATATTCCTAAAATTTACTTAGAAATATGTGGAATGGAGTAAGGACATGACCCACAAAAAGGCCAAAGGACTGTGTACAAGAAAGTTAAGGATGTGCAAAGAACCATACACTGGATGCTATGCGCACAGATTAGAGCAAGACAATATAGTATTACCCCAGGAAAAATGGTATTTGAGAAAGCAATCTGATAGGATAGTGGATGTGCAATAGGCTAAAAACAACAATAAAACAAGAATGGAGAGTTACTTATGATTGTATTCTTCTTGCTTTTAAAAATCCAGAAAGAGACAAAAGTAACAGTTCCTAACTTAGATCTCCAGTGAACATTTACTGCATCACAGCCAGTATTATTTCTGATTTAACTGCAGTGACACTGTACCATGAAGATGTAATAGGAAGGCAGGAACCATATGTTCAAAGTTAAACCTAAATTTGAGTATTCAGAATAGTGAGTCAGGAATACCAGACACTGATAAAGCAGTGGCACCAGCTTATTACTGAGAACTATAGAATTATGCACAAGAGAAAAGGCTTGAAAGAAGTAAGTGCATGTTGTACAGCTAAATAAGACTTGGGTTTTGATGTTTAAACAAGTCTCCTTATCACTTTGATTTAGCATATTGATTTCTTTTAAATGTCTGAAATTACCAATTATAACAAATTATTTACCAAGTGAAGAAGTGCCTTAAAGGAAAAGCAGAGTGAAATAGTGCAGTAAACAGCATGTTCTGCAAGTGTGCAGGCAGCAAGTATTTGAGGTTTTATGGGCCCTGAGATCTATTGCAACTTCTATTGCACTATAAACAAGTGTAACCAAAGAGCACTGCTATATCCCAATAAAAGTGTGAGTGCAAACTGGGCAGTGGCCTATAATGTGGCAAGCCCCAGATTAGAAGAACAAGTATGAGATAGAGTTGAAGATTTTCAAGAATCTGATATAACTTGGCAAAGTGTATTAAACTGTAAATCATACAGAATAAGAATGTAGCCTCTGAAAGGGAGGAAACATAAAGCTGAGTCTTGTGATAATTTGCTGATAGACAATGTCTAAGCCACCTAGAGAGATAGGACAATGGCCCAACAGTTTTGCTGAGTTTGTAAGATATTCTAAGAGATCAGTAAATTGAGGCAACTAGAATCCTCAGGATAGACTATGGGAAAGTAAAAGATCATTAAAAAATAAGTGTTACACATGTACAAGATATAATAAAGACCTATACCAAAGAAAGAACACCTACTGGAGATTTGTAAGCAGAACAATGTCCAAAGTTCACTCAAGGCTGAAAAAAGTGCATCTCAACCAATTTAGAGTGAGTGTGAAGACACTAGTGACCAGGTGATTGGGTATAGTCCTGAGACCAGGAAAGGGAATGCTCACAGATGGGGGGAACTGCCATGCGACTTCCATGTGCACCTAAGGTCAGAACTGTCTGTTTTCATACCACTGACACTGCTAAGGGCTAATTTGTTGGCTGCACCTTAACTTATTCACAGTTGTACAGTATTTTAGTGACATCACTATATCAACATAATAATACAAGAGAACCTTGTCTTGAAAAATAAAAAAATAAAAGTAAAACTAATGTCTCAGCAAACAGTCATAAGACAAACTGCTTTAAGAATAAATATCTACGTTTTTATGTTTAATAAAACAGAAGGAAATCTGCATAATTCAAGACCACAGACTTTTTGGGGGGGGAGATAATTTATTGAGGTAACACTTAGAAGCAGTATTTAAAGTACTAAAATATCAACACATTTGCATAATAGCAACAAATACTTGATTTAAATATTGTCATATTATATATAACAGATACATGATTAATTTTAAGAACTGAGAGAACCATATTAGTGTTCAAACAAAATCAAAATATGTATGCATTTGTTGGGACTAGTGAAATAACCTGGAGTGCTAGCCTGAGAATCTAAGTTGATCCTCAGGACCCACATATATGGTAGGAGAGAACCAACTCCCACAAGCTGTCCTCTGTGTGTGCACATACACACAGAGATGGATGGATGGATGGATGGATGGATGGATGGATGGATGGATGGATGGATGGATGGAATTCTTTATTAGAAATGCTTTTGTTAACTCATTTAACTTAAGCACATTACCTTAATACTGACACAATATGGATGGTAACACTGACCACACTGTGAACAGGCGAGTAATCTTCCTTCTGCTCCTTGGCCGAAACTGCCACAAACCACACACATATCCTGAAATTTAACAACATGTAAAACTATTTTAAATTGCACATAAAGCTAAGAATACCTAGATTTTAAAAATATATTCTTAATTATCATAGCACTATTATAGCCTAACTGGATGATACCTAGGCAATAGGACAGATTAATATGGGGAAGAATTAAAAAACAGAAGATTAACTTCAAACCTGATGCAAAGTGAACTTGTCACTACTAGAAAACAACACAACCGTATTGTGCATAGAATTTTCTTCTTCATCTTTATTTGATGAAATATCTGCAGCAGATACCTACAAAAAGCAAAAATATGAAACATCAAATTATATTACTTACTTGTTCTTATCCAAAATACAAATTTTATCTGGGTCTAGACTAACAATTCTAAATAATATTAACTAAAAAATACTTTTACTTATAGTCAGGCATGGTGGTATATACCAATAATCACAGCACTCAGGAAGCTGAGGCAGGAGGATGGTTAAGGTTGAGGCTAGCCTGGCTATATAGCAAGAACCTATCTCCCAAATTAAAAGTTATGATTTTTTTCAATTCACTGAGTTATTACTTTAGACATACAAGTGCCACAGATGAGGACAAATGAGAACCCCAAAGCCTGGGGTTCTTTAGTAATACTTAATTACTCAGAAATTCTAATCAAGAAACTATAAAATTATAGCATATATAAGTATGTGCATATCACTTTTAGTCATACTTGAGAACTGCAATGTGATTAGTTGAAACTGGGATATATTATAATACACACAGCAGTCATCAAAGACTCAGTACCAAGCTCAGAATATAAAAATAGCTTGTTATCAACCTTATATACATTACATGGGAAAATGATAATGATTTAAATAAAGGAGTCTTAAGACATATTAAAATTAACTTTGTTAGTTCACTATAACTTTTTAAATGTGACTCCCAGGAAGTTTTAAATTGCATATATGTGTTTCCTATTCATTTCTACTAAATGGCACCACTTTAGAATGTCATGATTCGCTTATCAAAATGTCAGTATTAGCAAAACAATTACCAACCACGGGTGCTCATTTCTGAACTTGATTATGTTTCCCCAAACCAACTAGGCACCAACTGGATTCCTATTACACACCCTGCTCCTGCAAAAGCTCTGAATTAGACGTAGTAACAGAGGAAGTCAATACTAAAATAATAAAATATGATCCTCTTTCCTGAAAAAGGTTAGAACCTACAGTGAACATGTTACAGTCAAGGTCAAAACATAAAATATTTTTACTGGAGAATAGATGAAATTTCAGCTAAAACATGTTAATGTAACATTTTAAATTCAAACACATGTAAAGTAAGTTTTAATTGATAGTATCAGTGTGATGTTATGATCAAGGGGCAAACAGCAATTTAAAGTCATAAAAACCCTTGATGACTACGAGGGAAACCATTAATCAACCTAAATATTTAACCTGGAGGCATGACCAAGGGACAAATCAAGACTCTACGGTTAAAATATGTGAACTGGCACCAATCCTGCATCAGCCTCCCAAGTGCTAATATTATTCAGATCTGTCATGCTTGGGGAGAAAGGTTAGAGGTGAAACTGGGGAACCAGAAGGATTTCAGAGGATCTAAGAGATGAATGTCTTCACTGCTTTGATTATACTATAGCTTTCAGGGTTTATTTATACACACCAAAACTTATTTATTAAATTGTATATTCAAATATCTGTACCCTCATACCAACTATGTCTCAATAAGTCTGTTTTGGTCTGATTTTGACTGTTTTGAGACAGGGTCTCACTATGTAGCTCCTGTTAGCCTGGAACTCACACTGTAGATCAAGTAACCCTCAAATTCCCTGAGATTCACCTGCCTGAGCCTCCCAAGTACTATGATTAAAGGTGTGAGCCACCATGCCCAGAAATAAATCAGTTTCAAAACTCCCTCCCTCCCCCCCTTCCAACTCTACATAGATGAGGCTGGCCTTGAATTCAAAGAGATCTGCCTGCCTCCGCCTCCTTAATGCTGGGATTAGAGTGCACCAACATACCCAGTTCAAATATCTTTCTTTCTCTCTGTCTTTCTCTGTCTCTCTCTCAATTTTTTCGAGACAGGGATTGTCTGTGCATCCCTGTCTGTCTTTGTCTCTGTCTCTCTCGGTTTTTTAGAGACAGGGTTTGTGCATCCTTGTCTGTCTATCTGTCTGGCTCTGTCTCTCTCTCAGTTTTTTTGAAACAAGGTTTGTCTGTGCATCCCTGGCTGTCCTGGAACTTGCTCTGTAGACCAGGTTGGCCTCAAACTCAAGAGTTCAACCTGCCTATCTATACCTCCCGAGTGCTGGGATTAAAGGCTTGCACTACACTACAAATTCTCTCTTGTAGAAGAAAATACACTACAAATTCTCTCTTGTAGAAGGTTGACATAAAAAGATGTCAAAGAAAAAAGGAAGAAAAGGATGACAAATCAGAAAACAAAACCACCTGAGCAGACTTTCAAAATAAAACAAAGTCCACTATTATCAAGCAGAAACATGGCAAAATGTAAACGTATGAGACTATTCCTGGGACTCTACAAATGACAGCATCACCATTAACTGCTACTGGAATAATAAGAATGTAAGTCTCACCCCAGGTAATACAACAGCTCCAATTCCACTCTTTAGTTTAGACCTGCCTCTGCCACCTCGTCCTGACAGCCCTGCACCACGAGGTCTCCGCTTTCCTGGGAATCCAGACCCTCGGCCCTAGTAACAGATAAGAATGAGTTAACATTCAGTAAATGCCCAAAACAATTTTAAAGTCCAGAAGTCAGTGAAATAAAACATGTTACAAATATTTACCTTTCTTTTATAACTGGATGATACATATTAATAGACCAAACTTACTATTTCCATCTTTAAATATGTATCCAAAATTTATCAATAAAACTACTAAAAACTTCAGAATCAAATGTTGTGTGTGTGTTTCCCATCAGCAGGCCTTGACACTAATTTTGACTCCCTACACCTTTATCCTAGGTGCCTAGAGCAACTAGACCCAACATAGACATTTCTTTATGCACGGACTATCTTCAGTACAAGATGCCAAAGAAAAACTCTCCTCTCGGAGATGAGAGTAAAAGGAACATTTATCGGGCACTTAGTATACACTGATCTGAGCAATTTTTCTTTTCAACAAACCCACTCCATTTTAGAGATAATTGTACTGAAGGTAAATTTGTCAGTGACTTCTCCAAGGTCACTAAGCTAGCAAGTGGCCCACAGTCCCTAGTTTTCAGTCACTATTCTGATATATTACAAGGCAGCAAAGTTACATTTTACTACTGTGAAGCAGTATTCTTTCTGTCATGAAAATATAATCAGCATCCTTTATCACTGAATAGCTGTCATACAAACTGAATATATCTAACTCATTTTAACACAATATTTAAAGTTGCTTCAAGATTTTAATGAAATTGACATAAAGGCAAAATAATTACCCTTAAAAATAATGTTTCACTAACATAAGAAAAAGTCCTATAGGAAAATATGTTAAATTCTCTGAGATCTTAAGCCATACGTACCAACCAATATTAGAGCCCTGACTCCACGTTGGTTATATTCAAAATTATATACTACTGACTGAGGAAAAATTGCATATTATAAATAGATATTAGATATGAAGTTAGTCAGGGAAACTTTTGTTCCTTGTAACATCTTCACCTGATACCCTTCATCAGTTTCATAAGCTGAAATCAATGTCTATTGAGCAGAATAGGCTCAGGGTCAAAGTACCGTATTTATGTTGAGAGAATAAAACATTGTATGAACAAAGGGAAAGGGGACTTGTATTTTTCCCTTTGTTTTTAATAAACACAGACATCTTCCAGCTCCAAACTGTCTTTCCTGGTCCTCTCTCACGCTGTTCTTTAGGTCCTTTGAGAGGTCTTCAGCTCTGAACAAGAGATAGACAGGGTGGGACTGCACTAGGCAGGTTTTTTCAACAGGAATCAGAGTGGTTTGTGGCAGAAAGGAGTGTGGTAATGTAGTAATTAAAAATCAGGATTACAGTAGTCTCCCAGTTAATTTTCCCTAAAATCCATTGGTACAGATTAAAGGTAAGTGAAAATTGGCAGCATTTGCTACAAAACCATCAAAAGAGTCCTATTTTACACTCTTAAATATTTAAACTTGGGTATGATGGCACTTGGCTGTAATCCCAGCACTTGAGAGTCTGAGGAAGAAGGATTTGAATGGAGTTCAAGGCCAGCCTGGGCTACATAATGAGACTATTCTCTAATCAACCAATTAATTAATTTTAATGAATAAACTTAAATTATGCCACATTGCCTTGGATAATTACAATTATCTGGATGAGCATAAATTTGCCCTTCCAATTGAAATAGAAACTAAGAAAATATACTCTGAAAGTCTGCTGAAATCTTTCACTAGTCTAATTTAAGTAGTTCTATTTTAGAAACATACTAAATATTGAGGATGAGGGAAAATTATCTTTAGTCAATAAAGTATTTTGACTTTCAAGATGATTACTTTTTGAACTTTTCCTGCTTCAAATTGTACCTGACTACTTAGTGTCAAGAACTGAGAGAGCATCATCAACCCATAACACGGGAACACTCTATGACTGTGAGGTAAACATACACAATGAAACTTCTGACATTGTAGTATATTTGCTCTGTCTATATGTTATCAGTTAAATTTTATGACATTGTAATGCGCAAGTTCCTAATTCCACTTTGGTCCATGTGGTAAGAATTTTCCCTTCAAAGAAATACTTATAATAACAACAATAAAAGAAAATCAATCAGAAAAAAAGGCATTAAAAATGTATCCTTATAATATTCCTATTTAACTTCCTCCTCATCTAGATCTTTAGGTGAAACATATTATAAGGCAAGTTTTCAGAT
This sequence comes from Peromyscus melanophrys, assembly GCA_902168415.1. Classification (NCBI taxonomy): domain Eukaryota; kingdom Metazoa; phylum Chordata; class Mammalia; order Rodentia; family Cricetidae; genus Peromyscus; species Peromyscus melanophrys. The sequence goes on along the minus strand of CABHPR010145841.1, from coordinate 24,720 downwards.
TTAAAAAGTGGCTCTGGAAGCTGAATCTAGAAAAGAAAGGTTTAATTCTTAACATTCAATAGAACAAAACAAACCAGAAAGAAATGATACATGAATGTAAATGCAAGTTTATTTACCACTTTGATGCTCCAAATGGCACTGCCAGAAAGCTGCCTGGGTTTAAAAATTTCCCGGCCTTCTGAAATGTCTGGGGACCAGGAAGGTGGGCTCACTGTATTATGGTTACTCCAAGCCCCCTAGGATATGGCAGGTGAGAAAATAGATGTATAAAACTCAGCAACATAAAAGATCAAAGCCAGCAACTAAGGAATTTTAGCAAAGCAAAATCAAATGCAAACGTATGGAAAATTAGGACAAATTGCTTCAAGTTTGGGAAAATAAACATATCACCTAAAGTGACTTTAACTTAAATGTTTGCAGGTATAAATTAAATTAAATATCTAAGTAGAAATATCAATACAATAAAGTATAATAAAAATTAAGGTTTAGATAACAACAGCACTGACTCATGAACTATAATTACTTTTAAAATAAAATAAAAGTCAGTCACAGTCTAAGAAGTAACACTAGAAGAAAATTATTCAGGGATTTATGTTAATCTAACAAGTATGTCTAAACCAAAGGAGTGAAAGGACAACCTTAATGAGTGTTCTATTCACTGGTATAAACACCAAACCAGTAGGCTAAAACACACACTCAGAATCAAAGCATTCACCTTGGATGATTCTTATTTATAGGAATGCCATCTTACAGCAATTATACCCAAGGAGCTAATTTGAATAGCTATGAGATTATTAAAGCAAATTGTCCTAAATTTGCAAATTAAAATGACTAAGATGCCTAATATGCAAGAAATGGTGTCTCATTAAAATAGTTAAAATGAAATTAAGGCATCTAGGCATCTCACTTCCAAGTAACCACATTCTGCAATCTCAGCTAATCTGACAAAGACACTAAGAAGCAAGAAAAATGTTTATTCCACCAAGGCAATGCTTTTAAGAAAAACAGAACAAAAGTCAAACAACAAAGAACCTATTTTGAATCAGGCAATTTAAGAATATATACAATTATTTCACCAATTAAATGACAAAATCTTAAAACAAGATATACTGTACTTACCAGGTTTCTAGATCATCAAACTAATAAAAATCCCAGTATTAACATAATGCAATCAGCAATTTAAATAACCCAAAATAAGAGCATGACCTCCAACCCACACTGAAGAGACAGTTGATAAAGTTTGGAGGGAAAAAAAGTTAAAAAAACACAAAGAAGAAATTGATTCTACTTCTAACTCAAACTAAAGAGCCACAGGTCTTAAGGCCAGCAATCCATCACCAGCCACTCTGTTTTATTATCTAGGATGATTCTTAAGTTTTCTCTCTGCTATCAATTCCCTAATCACACTTTATCCAAGCTCAGTTAACAAGGACATACTCCTCTCAGAACACAGCAGCCAATAACTCCTGCTCACTACCGCACTCCCATGGCATCTGTGTCTGTGCCATCTTCCTTGTCAAGCGGCCCTATTAACCTCCATGTTGCCAAAAGTCCATTCTCTATTCTCATTTTCACTCAAGACAGTTCTGTTGAGCTGGTGGTAGAACATCTCCCTGATGATTTTTCTCTATTTCCTATGCAAGTTCATTCATTGACTGCTGAAGCCCTCAAGTTTCCTAAGAGCTGAAGCCCAAATCCTAAATGCTATTTACAGCAAAGGCTTTAAAATACCATCTTGGAAATAGTTGTCTTCTATTCTACATTCACAGTTTCTAATTCTAACTTTTTCTAACATCTCCAGTGACATTTTTTTCCCAATTTCCTTAACACATCCATCTTGTTAAACAAAACTTCTGTGGTGGTTTGAATGAGAAAGGCCGCCATAGGCCCAGAGACTTAGGTTTGAACACTTGGCACCTAGCTGATGAAAGTGTCTGGGGAGGATTAGGAAATGTGACCTTGTTGGAGGAGGTGTGTCACTGGGGGCAATATTGAGGTTTCAAACGATCTGTACCATTCCTAGCGTGCTCTCTGACTCAGCTTGTGGATTAAGATGTGAGTGCTCAGCTACAGCCCCAGTGTCATGCCTGCCTCTCTGCCGTCCGTCATGCTCCCTGCCATGATGGTCATGGATTCTAACCCACTGAAACTATAAGCCCCAAATAAACTGTTCCTTCTATAAGTTGCCTTGGTTATGGTATCTTCTCATAGCAATAGAAAAGTAACTAAGTAACCTCTAACATGTATTATATCTAAATCTCTCCCATGGCTGGTTTCATTTGCTAGTCTTTCTTATTTTTAGAATGGCATCTAGTCCTCTGGTCAAAAAGTGTCCTCTGCCTTTCTGATCTGCTTTCTTTTAAGCCTTCCAACCAAAGCATTGGCAAACCCAAAATTTATCTCGTTTTGTCTCTGGCCAATACACTCTCCTCTACACTTCCACTGCCAGAATTCAATCTGTCCTGCCTGCCACCATCTTTCACGCCATCTGTTCTAACAATCATTTCTTGGGGCTACCCTCCCACCTTGCCAGAGTCTCAAGACTTTCTCTGCCCAGAAATATAAATATAAATATAAATATAAATATAAATATAAATATAAATATAAATCTCACACAGCAAGGAACTAACTTATTTTGATTGTGCCGCAGTTCACACAGAAGGCAAACCTTTCCAACTGCTTCCCTCTACTCACATCATGTATCATTCACTTTTTCCCTATTTGTATGTTCTTCCTGCCCTGGCTTCCTTACTGTCCTTCAAACATACTGTATGTACTCTCCACACAACCAGGGTCCAACTGACACACATACTCCACCCTTTGAATCTTTTCAAAAATGGCTGGCTGCTTCAACCCTTCAGGTAAGACCTTGAATGTTTCCTTGACAGAAAGCCTTCCCTAAGTGAGCCATCATCTTCCTTATGAATCTGCAGGCTGTTCTCATTGCATCACCAACTGAGATGCTCTACACCTTATTTTATGTAGTGGTAGAGAAGTGTATAGACAAGATATAGCTCAACCTAGTCCACTCACTCCTTCCACTGGCCTTTCACTAAGGATGTTTTCTTACTGTACATCTTAAATTTCTCTTGATCTTTTAACATTACATAACTACCATAAACTACCATAAAAAATAACACTCCAAGATAAAAATATGTCAAAATTTTAAAAATGTTAAATTTTTTCATAAATAAGAATTTTCTGGTGATTATGTATTATTATTCATCACAATTTAGGTTAGCTTTGATGCCAAAATTGCATCTCATTTCAAAAAGCATTTACATTTCATATAACATGGATGAAACAAATGAAGATTTCTAGACCAAGAATGTCCAGATGTCAACACAGGGGTAATTAGGAAACTACTTGGCTGCTATGAAGAATTTATATAATAAAAGCTTGATAGTTACATAATGAATTTTAATATGTATATTATCATAGGACACTGGGACATACTTATATGCGATTTTAAAAGGAATTGAAGAAAAATCATGATTACAAGTATATATTTTAGCTGGGCGGTGGTGGCGCACCTCCCAGCACTCAGGAGGCAGAGGCAGGCAGAATTCTGTGAGTTTGAGGCCAGCCAGGTCTACAGAGTGAATTCCAGGGCAGCCAAGGATACACAGAGAAACCCTGTCTCAAAAAAAACTAAAAAAGAAAGAAAAAGAAAAAAAGTATGTATCTCTTAGACCTTAAAACTGGAATACAGCTGTAATTCTGAAAATTCAGTTATAAATCATGTTTTAGATCCCAGCTTTGAAGAAAAACCTCATATAAAGGACGGAGAAAAGGTCAGCTGCCACTGACAGGTGTATGCTGACCCCCTATGCTGTGTTCCACTGACTGATAGGGGTATGCTGGCCCCCCATGCTGTATTCTGCCCAGCAGCATCATCGCTCTGTAATTACTCGGCCTGAGCTCAAGCACGAGGACAAACTATACCCTTTTTTCTTGGTTGTGTCAAGTGTTCTGCTCAACAACTACTAAACACTATTTTTCTCCTCCATTATATTTTTGTATGCATGAAGGAATTCATCAATAAACACTGCACTGTTATATCAACACACTAAGCCTATCTAGTAGGCTAAAATCTTTGATTTCCTTACCTCCAAAAAAATTATTCATAGAACAATACACTGTTACTATTTAGCTATCTACAACTGGAATTAAGAACAAATGAGAGTTCAAATTACAAAATATCAGGAGACTAAAAATTGAGAGGAACTACACAAATCCAATAGAGATTGCCAATACTATTCGACAGAGATTGTACTGGTTACAGAGAATAATTTTCCAAATGATTTAAGTGAGCATTAACTTCCTCAAGGAAACTTACAAACATATAATGTAAGTTACAGGACTGTAGGATAGAAAAGAGGGACAGCAATGGTCAGTGAAAAGTATGTGATGGCAAGCTTCCTGTTCAGAGTCTAGTCTAATCTCGGCTTCCAAGAGGCTTCAGACACATGACTGCTCCAAGTTCGAGGCCAGCCTAGGCTTCAAGGTAGGAGCCTGACCACCTGCTTTCCCTCCAAAAAGGGATGAGAGGAAGAAAGTAAAAAGCAGTTAAAAATCTTCAGTAAGTCGATCCTATTGTCATGTGTTCAATATAACCGTTATTATTAGATCCCGAGGAAATATGTTTGTCTTACAAACAACTAGAGAGGTCACAAGTCAACTTCACACTTCTAAAAGCCTGAGTTAAACTCTTTCAACACTCTTGAAAAGTAATTCGAATTATGGATAGAGCAGAAAAATGACAACTTACAGAGACAGGAATAAAAGTTTATCAGCTGTCTTTTGGTAAACATACTTGCTCACTTATGCACATGAAGCTATAGTACAACACCTTATTGTAATGACTTTAAAAAGTCTTTTTACACAAAACACCTCATTTCTACAAACCAACTTCAGCCTCAAGTGGAAGCACTTTCATTCTGCACTGGGAAGGCAGATGCAGACAGCTCTCTCTCTGAGCTGGAGGCCTGCCTGGTCTACACTGTGCACTCCAGACCAGACAGGGCTATATAGTGAGTTCTTGTCTCAAAGAAAACAAAAAAAGAACAATAAAGCTCAGTCCTAAACTGAGTAAGAAAGTAGACCTGATTGTGATTGATAGGGCACTGTAAGAGTAAAGTCACCCACTTTACTATTCAATACTTTCTGAATACAACTACGGCTCATTTAGTAATGATTTGGGGAATGGCTTTAGAACCATCACTATCAGCACAACAAAACAAAAAGTTTGGTGTTTCTAGTCTGCATGTGCCTTCAGTTCAACATTGCAAAGGGCTTATACTCATATATGCAACACACACACACACACACACACACACACACAGACTTTTAAAAACATGATTTACTGTTATTTCAGAATTTATAAACTAGAATGGACAGATATGACAAGACATGGTAGTACGAGCCTATAATCCCAACACTCAGAGAAGAGAAGCAGGACGAGCTACACACCAAGCTCAGGGACAGTTGTGTATTGTGTATTGTGATTGATAGGGCACTGTAAGAGTAAAGTCACCCACTTTACTATTCAATACTTTCTGAATACAACTACGGCTCATTTAGTAATGATTTGGGGAATGGCTTTAGAACCATCACTATCAGCACAGAAAGATGCTGAATCAAGAAATAATTTTTTTTTTTTTTTTTGAGACAGGGTTTCCCTGTGTAGCTTTGCGCCTTTCCTGGATCTCGCTCTGTAGACCATGCTGGCCTTGAACTCACAAAGATCCGCCTGCTTCTGCCTCCCAAGTGCTGGGATTAAAGGCGTGCACTTAAAAAAAATTTTTTAAAGACAAATAACTTTGAGACCTGAAAAATGAAATAGAGGCTGAAATGTAAACAAAATAAGGAATTTGATCAATTAAAACTTTTTTCATCCTACTTCCTGACACTTTTTAAAAGCTTTCCACATAGTATTCTTTTCAATACATTACAAAAACAAAAAACAAAACAAAATTTAAAAACACACACACACACACACACACACACACAGTACAGAAGAGGAAAACAAAGCCTAATCCTCAACTCAGGACTCCTCTTCTAAGATTCAAGTCAAACTGGAACCTCAAAGGCCTTCTTAGTTGCCTAGGATGGGGCCAGTACATAACGTTGGAAAAGAGATTGCAAGTCAGGCATGGAGATCCACATCTGTAACCCCAGCAATCTTGAAACTAAAGTTGGAATATAAGGATTTGCAGACCAACAAGGGCTATATAGTCAGTTGTCCTCCCAAAAAAGTATCTTGCAGTATCTTGATAGGAACCAAAAGTGAATGTGAGGTTCAAATTTCTTTTGCCAACTTTTTGGTAAGAAACAGAACTACTTACCTGTTATATAGCTGATTTTTATGAAACAACAAAAAAGATTGGGGGTGGGTTCTGGTTTGTGAAGAAAATAAAAAGTCTCATGGGTTAACAGAAGTCAAGGGTGGGTGTCTGACACATGAAAGTATCCTACATACACATAGACACACACATACTACTGTTTGAAATACTGTAATTCACTGCATATGTCTTTCCCACAGAACAAGAGCTAGTCCCTTTGCCTTTGGTATAACTTGTCTTTAGAGAATAAAAAAAAAAAAAATACACGGGATTTGTTCTAGACAAATTAGTCCATTAAAACAGATTTTCTTTAAGTGCATTTACAGATCCAAAGCTACTAAAGATTAATATATTACTACTCCATAAAAGTTAAAATGTAACCCCTGGAAGCAATTTAATCCATAAGACTTAAAATTACAAATAAATACTACAAACTAAACTCTTCCCTACTGTTTGATATCAGAAAGCAGTCATTGTGTAGAACAACAATAAATAATTCTAAGCAGCCATTATCTTCATTTTACTATCTCACTTTAATCCACTTCAAAGGAACTGTATGTAATTCATCCCTAAAATATAGGATCTATAGTACTTAAGAACAATTGCAAAGCCCAACAAAGAGAAGCAGCTTAGAATTCTGGCACTTGGAAGGCTCAGAGTTGGGTAGCAAATCCCAAGGGAGCCTTAGTCTTATGATAAAATCTCTGGAAAACAAACAAGTGGGTGTGACTTCAGATCAGAGGGCTCACCCAGCACATCAGAGTTGCTAAAGAACAACGGTACATTTTAAGATTATCTAAAACTAATGAAGGAAGTCCTACCTTGAAAACTAATTTTAAAAAGACTTAGCATTTATATACAGAAACAGACATCAAAATGAGAAATTCACCAGCATAAAATTTCCATTTGTGCATTTAAATATATATGTTATATATATTACAGGGAAAAGTAAACATTATTACTATAGATTCATAATTTTACAGTGTGTTTTTAAAGCTCTAAGATTATTTTGGAACTAAAAACACCTTAAAGTGTGTTTTCTATTAGAAACTATAATCAAATAGATTATATTTTTATATTCCAAATTTTAATAAATTACATTCTCAGTTAAGAGCATTTTTTAAATAATACACTCCTCCCAAAACAAAAACATTGGAACTGAATTCTGTGGATAGAAAAGCTGCCTTCCAAACCAAAGCTAGATGTGACTTTCACATTTGAAACGACTGCTGCAGTATCTTCCCTGTCATCCTACCTGCTTAGAGCGGGGTCTTCCAGGAGAAAATTTTCTTTTGGTAATAGCTGGTTTACCCATGCCAATTTTTGGAGTGACTGAGATGTATGTTGTTGGCATGATGTTTCCAGCAGCAGAGTTGAGAGTCGAAGGGAAACCGTGCAGCATGTCGCATGAAGGCAAGTCTAAACAAAGCGATGAGGAGGAAGACACATCTGCCTTGCTCAGGTCAGTTGCTGATGAGAATGATGATTCCTCCTCAGCTGGTAACTGTATAGATTTGTCTCCTTGGCATGAACTATCTTTGACATAACTGTCAACAGCAAGAGTCATTTCAAAATCTACACACCCTGTGGGGAATCCAGAATTTTCCTTCTGCTCCATTTCATTTTGTACTCTCTCTATCACCAATGGTTTCTTACAAGATAAGGAACTTTCACTGTGAGCAGACAGTAAGGCTTCTGGTGCAGCAGACCCAGGCGATGACTGTGGAGGGCTTGGGTCTGCTTTAGATACCACCTCAGGTTCCTCTGACAACTGCAGGTCTTCTTGTGGCACAATGGTCTGGTGTGGAAGGACTTCAACATTTTCTGTCACTTCCATTCTGTCTTCACTTTCATCTTCCTCACAAACGTGAACCCCTTTAGAAAGACTTTCCATTTTTTCACTATCAATTTCAGGAGAAACCTTAGTTGCCAATTCAGGATTCCTATTATTGTCAGATGATTCTACAAAATTTAGAATATGGGTAATATTAACTCATATGCAAATTGTAAAATGTGTAAGCATAAAGAGAATTATCTGGCTAAACTACAGGAATTCAACTTTAAACTTTGAAGGAATTCAAGAAGGAAAATTATTGAAGTAATTAAAGCAAAATTCCCAAATGGTTTATGGATTAAAATCAATCATGGCTTTCTAAAACATGTCTTAGTAAGATTCCTAGAGGTAAAAAGTAATTTCTAGTTAAAAATAAAACAAATCAAAAAACAAGAGATTCAATTACTGATATATTTTTATTATACACATATGACACATTTACGATTTAAGCATTTACAGACTGAAAACTATGTATGGTAAGTTAACCTCATTTTAAAGCTAGTTTTAAAAAAAAAACAATGATATTAAGTGAAATGTCAAACTTTTAAAAGGAAGACTGGTCTAGAACATAAAGATACAATGTAGACACAGTTGTGATATAGCTTCTGATGAGTTTTTCAGCCACATCAAGACTTCCTTAGATTATTACCTATGTATGTTAGCCTATCTAGCACATATATAGAATTATGATCCTTGTTTATCCTCATTGTCACAACTTTAGACACTAATCTTGACTAGTCTATTTATATGTCAAACACTGAAATATGTATGACTAGTAAACTTTAAATTAGAGTACTAATTTATGAAAATTTTAATTGACTGGGCATCGTGTCACATGCCTTTAATCTCAGCACTTGAGAGACAAAAGCAGGCAGTTCTAGAAAAGATCAAGACCAACCTAATCTACATAATGAGCTCGAGGTCAGCCAAATATACAAAGTGAGACCCAGTCTCAAAATACAAGCAAACAAATAAACAAAAGTCAGTTTGATCTTATTTAAGAGAATGAGGTCTCAATTAGCATGAGGCCCAAATGTCTCTAAAAAGAAGTACTGCTGAAAATGAGACATTTATTCAAAATACCATAGAGGCTGTATCAATGAAGACATTAAACTCTTCATTTATTATTTTCAAATCAGTGATTAAAATTAATGTATGCTCTGATACCAAAATGAAACCTCACTTTTCATTCCTATAGTAGAGAAAGACTACATGTGAGGAAAAAAGAAAAACATCAAATAATAGATCTGCTATTACTAAACATGTGAAACAACACTTCATAGACAACCTACCCACTGTCATTCTAGTTGAGGAAAAAATTGATTGGGCTATTGTCTTCTAATCCAATTAAATTAGACAGTCTGAACAGACAGCTTACCAGCAGTGAGGAGATCACTTGTGTCAAGGCTCTCTGACGGATTACTGTTCTGGGGCTCTTCAGTGTACACTTCAACTGCTACAAATAACATATTATGAAATCTTTAAGCAAGGAGTCAACATTTTTCTCTCTCTACAGTAACTGAATAAGAGTTTTACTTTAAAATGCCAATTTCCAAAATAAGCACAAAACATGCTGTTATTATACTAGTCAGTGATATACAAAGATACAATTAGGAACCTGTTTATGTACTACAGATCTCCTATAACTTATTTTCTCCAGTTACATCTATATGAAGTATAACTTTTAATGGGACTTGTTAAAAAAATGTGTACATTTAAAAACTTGAAAAACTCCAAGACTTTTTTGTATTTGTTCAAAGTTATAATTTAACAGAAAGCTTCATCTATAGTTGAGCAGTGGTGGTGTACACCTTTAATCTCAGTACTTGGGATATAGAGGCAGTGAGATCTCTGTGGGTTTGAAGCCAGCCTGGTCTGCAGATTGAGTTATAGGTCAGGCTCCAAAGCTACACAGAGAAACCCTGTCTTGAAAAAACAAAAACAAAAACAACAACAACAAAAAGCTTCATCTACAATAAAAACTTTCAGAAAAATTTTACTAATTGTACATGTTCAGTAAAGCTATTATCAATACTGTAAAAACTTAGTTGAAACATCATTAAAATATCCTCAATGGCACAACTGAAATCACTTCACATAATAAATTTTTCATTATCTCTGCAAGAAACATCTCATAATCTACAATAGGTTTAGTTCACAATTTTAAAAACACAATGGATTGCTTTTTAATGAAAATCACTTGGTCCCTAAACAAAGCATATATTTATTAATAAGACTAGATTATGGCTAAACTATAAATATAGTTATGCCAAAGGTGATTTTTCTAAAAGGCTCCTGTCTACCACTGAGCCGCATTTCCAGGCCTTAAAAGGCCTCTCACCAGCCTGTGTTGGAGCATGCCTTTAATTCAAGCACTTGGGAGGGAAAGGCAGATCTCTTGAAGTTGAGGCCAGCCTGATCTACAGAGCACGATCCAGGACAGCCAAGGCTACACAGAGAAACCTGGGATGGGGTGGTGGGTAGGATGGGGGCACACTGGGAAGAAAGAAAAAAAAAAAGGCTTCTCTCTAAACAGTTTCTAAGTATGCCATACCTTAGCTCATTTTCATTCACGTTTTAGACGATATTTACATATTGCTTATTTTCTTCAAAAATAGAAAGATACTTACCATCAGGAACAATTCCAGGTGTGGGCTGGTGATCATTGACATCTTTATTAACTGTTGGTTCCAGAAATACCACTTCATCTTCAATTTCCATTCCATTGGAATAATCTTAACAGAAAATAATAAATTCTTTACCTTGGTGTAAGTTTTTTCTTTTTATTATCCAAGCCAAGAACTATGTCCTTATTTTAATAAATATAAACAATCAACAGCAATGTCACAGTTTTTCTTCAGATTTTACTTTGTTTAAATTTGAAAACACACACACACACACACACACACACACACACACACACACACACACACACACACTTACCTGTAGGTAGTTCAGGCATCTCTAATTCATTTCCTGGATGTAAGGAATCTATCTCAGCTCCTAGGTGTTTACAATACATGCAGATATATTCTTCTTTGAACTGAGAATCCAATTCATGATCAGTTGGTTTGTCACATTCTAAGTGAAACCATCTGTAGTAATAAATATATTTAAATAAAAATCTCTAATTTAAAGCCAAATTACTATCCAAGGAAAGGGAAGTCAATTTATTAGAAAAAGAGAATGGTTATGATAAGGTTAAAAATGAGAAAGGATGGTTACATGAGTTGGAAACTGCCAAAGGTTTTCAAAAAGAAGATGATACTTATGGACAACATTACAATTACATTGACATATTTTTCCTTCCTTATTTTTAAACTGTCTTCTCTTGAATTTTCTCTCAATGCTCATTTTTGATCCTGCCTGTTCTTATATTTTACCTGTTTGGTTCATTAAGTTTTTCAGATTCATAAAAAACATAATTTGCTGGGTCTTGTGAAACGCACCTTTAATCTCAGCACTCGGGAGGCAGAGGCAGGCAGATCTCTGTGAGTTCAAGGCCAACCTGGTCTACACAGTAAGATCTAGGCCAGCCAGGGCTACATAGTGAATCTCCATCTTGAAAAAACAAAAGTGGAGGATCAAGATCATGATGGGGAAACCTACAGAGACAACTGAACCAAGCTCATAGGGACTCACGAACTTTAGACCGATAGCTGTGGAACCCACATGAGACTGGACTAGACCCTCTGCATGCTGGAGACAGTTGTGTAGCTGGGTCTGTTTAAGGGGCCCCTGGCAGTGTGATCAGGATCTACCCTTGGTGCATGAGCTGGCTTTCTGGAGCCCATTACCTATGGTCGGACACCTTGCTCACCCTGAAGCAGGGGGTAGGGGCTGGGTCCTGCCTCAACTGAATGTACCAGAGTTTGCTGTCCCCTCATGGAAGAATTTACCCTTTTGGAAGAAGGGATGAGGAGTGGGGTCCAGGGGTCCAGAAGGAGGGATGAAAGGGGGATCTGTGGTATGTAAAATGAATTTTTTAAAAAAAATTTAATGGAAAAAAAAAAACCCTAAAAACAACTCCATTTATAACAGCACTCAGGACAAAAGGAGCTGAAAGAGTGCAAATGATCCCAAGAACCAACAAAACAGATAGATAGAGCGGCTATTTCTTCTTACCTTTTACATATATTACAGTGGAGCATGTCTTTCTGCAATTCTGGATTGAAGCACTTTCCACAAAAAGGACATAGATTATCCTGTTGTTGATAACAAGTGTCACATATCAGACAGTTGTGATGCCACTGAGCACTAGATCGTGTACCACACTCTATACATATTCTGCAATTCTAGAATGAGAAAAATGGAAACAAACAAGTTTATTATACACCAGGCCTTTAATCTCAGCACTCAGGAGGAAGAGGCAGGCAGATCTTTATGAGTTCCAGGCTGGTGTACAGAATGAGTTCCAGGACAGCCAGGGATACACAGAAAAACCCTGTCTCAAAAAACACAAACACCACCAACAAAAAAAAAAGTTATTGTACATTTGTACTTGCAGTTCTGATGTAAATCTTTTGGAAATGAGCAAACATTTGTGGATTATTCATTACTTTTCACATCAGTTCATTTTTCAAAATGCAATTTGTGTAAAAAGTGGCTGATCTCATAAAACTGCACTAAAACCAAGAGAAAATTTTAAATAGAGATTGAAGATAATAAAAAAAGCAAATATGGAAGAAAGAAACAAGAACATAGCAAGCCAAATTTCAAAGATGAAATATAGTATAGAACTATAAAGTAGATCTACCAGGGGATATATATATATATATATACTCTTAAAGAAAACTGATGTTCCCTCTCCACACAGTTACCAATTGCCAATAGCTCCTCAACTAGAGTGGGACTTCATCATGCCCAAGTGTCCTCCACATGGTAGACTTTTTGTCTGCTTGATGCTGTGCAGGTCTCCTGTACACCCTCACAATTGCTGTGGATTCATACATACAACTATTATGTTGTATATGGAAAACTCAGTTACCTTATTTGCCTACTGCCTCTGGTTTTTATAATCTTTCTGCCCCTCTTGTCAGGCTTGGGAGAAGGTGTGATAAACATAAGCTTATTTGGAGAAAGATAGTTTGGACTATGAAGAAAAAACTATGCCACAGCAATGGAACTTTTCACTCAAAGAACATAGCACACTTCTGCATACTAGACCTGGAATACAAGTGGAGAGAGGATGGACTTGATTCAGATAACCAAGGTAACAAATACACCTAAAACAGAGAAACTGAAAGCCAAGTGCAGTGGCTCCATTTATAGCTGACTACACTCCAGTGGAAGGCCATACATTCAAGAATTTATGAACAGCAAGCTAGTCTCTATTGGCTTAAAAAAAAATAAAGAGGACACAAAGTTGGGTGTAGAGAAGTGGAGTGGATCTGGGAAGAGTTGGGGAAAAGGAGTAAATATGACTGAAATACATTTTATGACATTCTCAAAGAATTTTTTTAACAAGAGATGGAGAGAAGAAGCAGGAAATAATTTCTATAACACATAGCTCAAAGCAAATGCACAAAGCAAAATGATGATGCTATATTATTCCATTTACTCTTTGGTAGCTTAGGAACTAAAACAGTCAGGACTACACAGTGATACTGTTTCAGTAAGTAAAACTTTTACATGACCAAAAGAACAAGTCAAAAGACAAATTGACAAATTAAGAAAAACATGTACATCAAACAACGTGTGATAATAGCCTGTATATCTCTAATTTATTAAGAATTCTTTAAAGGAACAAAATGTTTACTAACAGAACAAATACAGAGGCAAAAACTGACAATTAAAATTAAATAATAAAATAAACAATCATCCTCATTCACCAGTGAAATGAAGAACGAAAGTATCATCTTTCAACCATGGAAGACAAACATTCAATATTAGAAAAAGATCTTACTGGAAAAAAAGCAGCAACAGTAGCAGCTCTCTCAATGTTTGGCACTGCAAAATGCACAAGTCAAAACTAAACACACATACAATCCAGAGGCAGTAATTTTACTTATGAGAATTTATGTGACAATTTCTCTCAACAAAATACTAACACATACACATGCACAAAGTTACACACTTCTAGAGCATTTGTAATGTGAAACCCTGGAAACTACTTGAATAACACAATATTCAATAACCACCTGAAAAACACAAGACATTGGTCAAATAAACTAAAGCATAGAAACACAGAATAATGTGGAAATTCTTTTTCAAAAATCTCTATGAATTTATATAATTTCTATGTTAAAAAGTACATCTATGAACTGATATGAAGAATTTCCAATTTACTTTACATAAAAAGGAATATGCAAAAGATTATATATAATGTGCTTTTGGTGTAAGAAGGAGAAAATGAGAAAACATAAATGAAGGATAAACCTGGAAAACAATGAAGTTAGCTACTTATAAGACATTAAGAGGGTACAAGTTCTAAGAAAAAAGTAGTTGACAATTCTCTCATTAGACATTTGATAAAAATTTTGACTATTGGAAAGTATGTTAAAATCCTATGTATTGTTTTTTTAATCTGAAAGAAAAGAAAGGGGAATAAAACCCAAACTCATTTTTGCTGAGTGAATGAATGAAAGTATGTATGATCTTCAATTCAGAATTCTTACCATGAAAGAAAACGTTTGCAAAAGAAGACAAAAAAAAAATTAAGTAGGAATCAGACAGAACTAGACATTCAAGTTCAGTATTCCCCATTACATTACATATTATGTATGAGTATAAGCATACTCATAATCACGTTCTTGCGCGCTCGCGCGCTCTCTCTCTCTCTCTCTCTCTCTCTCTCTCTCTCTCTCTCTCTCTCCCTCCCTCCCTCCCTCCCTCCCTCCCTCCCTCCCTCCCTCCCCCTCTCCTTCCTAACTTCATCTGCTCAAAGGTTTAAAAAGCAGCACCTTCAAGAAGAATACCTAGCAGACATTGTCTGAGTTAGGTTGCTTATTAAAGTTAAACAATTCCAGGTCTGGGGCAGGAGAGATGTTAAGACCAGTTTAGAATATCTTTAAAAATATGTGATGAAGTATTCAAACACCAGGGCCTGACACAGAGACATAGCAGACAGTTTGAACACAAATATAATTAAAAAAATCTGTCATCAAAAAGAAGAATTCATGAACTACTCTCTGTAATGACTTTTTAAGTTGCTTTCATGTTTACTCTGTGTGTGTGTGTGTGTGTGTGTGTGTGTGTGTGTGTGTGTGTGTGT
>CABHPR010145840.1:16517-29057 GCA_902168415.1 Peromyscus melanophrys | reverse complement strand
AAAAAAAAGAAAGAAAAAGAAAAAAAAAGTTTTAAATGTTCTCTTAAATGTCCCCCAGATGGTCAGATGTTGAGGTCTCGGTCCCTAGGTGGTGGCACCATTTGGAAGCAGTAGGATCCATTCTCAGATGAGGCCCAGTGATAGTAATCTTGAGGTATTCCCCTGATGGAGTTTACAGGAAGGCCATCTTTTCCTTGTCTCCTTTTTCATTCTGGTGATGAGGTGAATGGGTTTCCCTGGCCCTATACTCTCACAGTGATGTGCTGCCTCACCCCAAGCCCAAGAGCAATGGGGCCACCTGACTGCAAACTAAATCCTCTAAAACCTTGATTATACTAAGCCCTTTCTTTGTATATATTATCTCAAGTGTGTGTTCCAGAGACCGAAAGCTGACTGACACTCTTGGGCAGAAGTTGGGGGACCTGCCTTGGTCTTCTTTCTTTCTTCACTGAGACTCTGGGGGTGTCCACTTGGCCGCCAACCATGCGGATCTACACAATAAGTTCTGGCCTCCGGCGCTACTGTCGTCCCAGAGAGACCATTGGTGCTGACTGTCTGGGAGAGGCAGTCAGGAAGGCTGTATTTGGTCTGCCAAGGTTGAATCCTGTTAATAGTTGGGGATTTCCTGTCTTAAGAGCAAAAAGGTGTAGCCACGCCAAACGTAATTA
Organism: Peromyscus melanophrys; assembly: GCA_902168415.1. Classification (NCBI taxonomy): domain Eukaryota; kingdom Metazoa; phylum Chordata; class Mammalia; order Rodentia; family Cricetidae; genus Peromyscus; species Peromyscus melanophrys. Next base: position 28,389 of record CABHPR010145840.1, on the reverse strand, counting down.
AACACTTACCCTCAGACGCTTTTCACAATTTATTCATAACACCCGCATATGGTTTATGTCCTTCTGGGAATTTAAGGTTATTGCAATGAGAGGAAAGGGAAGATTTTTTTTCCCCTCCTGAAATTTCTCCCCTGCTGCCTCTGTGATGTCTTCAGCAGGAAGAAGTGGCTTCTGAAATGACATGTTGGTTTAGTCCTGTTCTGGCAGAGCGAGGGGCTCAAGGTGTTTAGGCTGTGTGCAGTCTGATGTTTCCTTACACTCTTCCAGGGTTCTGCTAACCCTTCTTGCACAGGGAGTTGGTTTGGGGGAGGTGGGGTATTGGGGAGGGTAATGATGATTAAGTGGGGGGCTTCATACATGCTGTGAACACTGCCTCTGAGGTACGTCCTTAGCTTCACTTCCAGACTGTTAAGGCTCTGCAAACAACCCTTCCATTCTGATTGTTGAGATGAATAAATAACTCATTCTTTTCTTGTCTTTGTCACAGATCTGAAGTGTTTTTAGACTACTGGCTTAAGTATTTCTGTTGCTATCTGTCTGTATAGATATATCTAGCAGTCATCTATATAAACACAGATAAACTTGGATATATTTATTAAGCACAAGGTTCTGAAATATGTATATATTATGGATTGGTCATATCAATCATATGTATTACTTCACATACATATCCTTTTTTTGTGATGAGAACCCAAATAGGTTTTGGCAGTTTTACAGTTGAAATACTTTTTTAAGTTTTCTTTTTTCTTTCTTTTTTTTTTTTTTTTTTTTTACAAAGTATCATGTAGCTCTGGCTATCTCAGAAATGATTATGTAGACCATGCTACCATCAAACTCACAGAGATTTGCCTGCCCCTCCCTTCTGAGTGCTGGGGTTAAAGGTGACACCACACCCAGCCAGTTGTAGTACATGTTCATTAACCATCTGTCACCATGAGGTACATAAAGCATCTTTCTTAGATCTCACGATGTACATAAAACTTTTCTCTTCGATCTATGCTAAATTTTCCCTTCTTCAAATTCTGATTTCTGATACCTGCTGAAAATAAAAGCCAACCTGTTTATAAACTATGTGTACAAGTCTATATCTATGATCATGGAAAAGATATACGAATTGACAGGCAAGGGAAGCAATTGCAATTAAGTAGTGCTGAGAGAGAGAGAGAGAGAGAGAGAGAGAGAGAGAGAGAGAGAGAGAGAGAGAGAGAGAGAGCACCAAGGCAAGCTGGACAAAAAATAGCAAGTACTAGAGGTTGGGGTTCAATGGGGGGCTGGCCAAAGAGAGGCTGGATTTGATTGGTACATGAAACATACGCATGTATTAAAATGTTACACTGAACCTCGTTAGTATGCAATGAACTCATTCATTGATGAACACCACCACCAACATCGAGCTACAGACATTGGGAATTGTATGGGATAAGGAGCCTACATCAGTCAGCACAGGCTAGATCATGCTGTGTTGACAAAGAGCCTACCGTGACTCACAACTGCCTGTGACGTCTAGTTCTAGAGGATTCAAGGTCCTCTTCTGGCTTCCACAGGCACCTGCACACATGTGACACATAGACACACATAGACACACACACTCACATAACAAAAATGGGGGGAGGGAGTACAGTGCCTGTGGCCAAATCTCTCACTGAGAGGTGACTGGCATTGCCCTCTGGGCCCCTGCCCCACATTTCATTAGACAATGAGAGATTCAGCTATGCTGTGGTTTTAATATATCCCCCAAGCTTCATGGACTAGAAAGCTAATTCCCAATGCAACTGTGTCTCCCTGTGTAGTATAAAACCTAGTTGGTGATTAGGACTAACTATTGTCATTGTGGAAGTAGATTAATTACTGCAAGAGTTAAGTGGCTCTGTTAGGAAAGCAAGACCAGCTTTGGGGGATCCCTTTGCTTCCATGCCCTTCCACCTTTGTGGAATGACGCCTCATCAGATGCCAGGGCCACAAGACAAGTAACCTTCCAGTGTTATAAATTACCCTGTTTCAGGCATTCCATTATGGCACCAGAACACAGTGTGTGAGGAAGCAAACTCTTCCCCCACACTGAGAGTAGAGGGGAGGTGGAAATCAGTGGGGAAAGGGAAAAACTTGAGTTTATGAAACTGGACACCTGAGTGGGGGCCCTGTGGGCAGGACCTTGAGTAGAAACTTTTGAGTGAAGACTGGAGCCCTTTGAGGAGTCTAACCACCCTATCACCACTTACTTTCTGATCCAAGTGAAAAGTGGGACATGCTGACGGAAAGGTCTGTGCTAGAGGCAAAGTGGGTTCTGCAGTACCTCAAGGTCTTCTGGGACCTAACTAGGGCCACTGCATGGATAAGTAGAACTAGCTGTCTCTTAAGAACTCTCTAAGGCTACTCTTTTCCCATGGATGCTGCCCTAATGGAGGTCTTTGCTAATGGTGAAAGTGTCATGACCCCAAGAAGCATCCCTGGTTCCTGAGGGAAATGTGTGGATGGTGCTGCCAGTTCCTATTGTGGCCAGTCCACCTCAGGAATGGGAGTAGGGCCTTGTGTCCCAAGAGACGAGGAGCCAAGAGGGAGAAAGTATGATGAAAGTACTGGAGACAAGCATGATGAATTTGGATAGCAGGGACACTGGGGAGAAACACTCTTAGAAATGGGAAATTTGGAGATGCAAAGGGACTTGTAAAGGAGAGCAAGAGTGCTTAAGAGACATCAGGCCTTTTGTGGAGTAATAATAATAATAATAATAATAATAATAATAATAATAACAATAATAATAATAGTAAACAAACATGTTCCATTGAGCCAGGAAGCCTCAAGTACCTGAAAAAGGCAGTCTGGGGGTCTATTTGGCTTGTGGCTTGCCTTCACATCCAGGCTGTCCTGCAGGGTCCCCCCACAGTGCTCCACAAACCTCCAAGTAGGGACCTCACTGTCCAGATGGTGACCAGGAGGAGCCTGTGCCTTGACATTCTTGCTCCTTGCAGCTGGTCTGGAGGGAGCCACAGGGGAGAGGAAAACCTCCTGGTTGGTCTGTGACTCCATCACTCAGAATTTAGCTTTTTGTTTTTTTTTCCACCCATTTTGATCACAGGCTTTTAGGACCTTGTTATGGCTCAGATTAAAGGTATGTCTTCCCTCCTCAAGGTCCAGATTGAAGATGAATCTTCCTACCTCAATGGTCCTGACTAGAAGTAGACTCACCTACCTCAAACCAAACAAAAATCTCACAGGTGTGCCCTCCTGAAATTTCTGGATTGTAGTTCATTCCAGGTATAGTCAAGTTGACAACCAAGAAGAGCCATCACAAGTCCACACATTGTCAACTTGACACACAATCATCCCTCCTTACGTCATGTCTAAATGAAAACAATACCAGGTTATAACAATGCCTAAACATAATGTAACTATCCCATGTACAATTGTAAACACATTATATATTTAACCAGGTCATATTGATGCCTAACATGGTATAACTAGCCCTGTACAACCACAAACACATTATAAGTTTAGAAGAGGTGTCAGTGTCCCTTAGGGAACATTCCTTTAATATCTCAAACTTAACTATGATAACCATTGATATTCTTTTAACGGATGTTACAATACATGATAAAGAAATGAAAGAAAACACAAATATCTGTACAAATGCATTCTTAACAAAATACAACAGAAATACTCATGTCAACTATAATCTTCATTTCTGCAACTGATCATACGGTCTTAGCTGGTATTTATAACTACCTTCCTCTACTATCCATTCTGTCTTTCCTCCACCCTTGGCAAGAACCTCACCAGGTCTTGGCTCTTTTCCTGGAGGAGTGGCCCATAACTTCATTCCTGACAGGTCTGTCCCGTTGACTTTAATCACACCCGCCCATGGTATGGAGCGAGTAGCTGAAGTACTTCCTGGCCTCCCAGGCCTTGACAGAATCTGTAACGTGTTTCTCTAGGCACCTTCTCCCTTCCTTTCTCAAGGACCTGTTTTCTCAGGGAAATGTAAACCTTATGTGTCGGACTCAGTCACATGTCATTCTGCAAGCTGCTGATGAGTGAAGGCTTCTGATGCTCTGGGAGACCTGAGGAGCTGCCACAGGCTGGAGACACACAGGGAGGGCCTAACCAAAGTCACACAAGCTGCTTCTTCTGCTATCGAAACCCAGAAGGAATTATCCCAGACCAAACCACACAAGTCTCTGCTTCCCCTGTTCCCATCCCCCACCGTCTCCTCTTTCCCTTAGAAAATGTCATGGCTCAGGGTTATAAATAATCTCAGGTGACAGAGGACTCTAAGGAGCTCCGGCTTCAGCTGGCTTATTAAGCCTGGTCTCAGTTTCAGCTGGAATTGGGCTTCTGTCATTAGCATCTTCCCTTCCACGTGAGAGGATGAGGAGGCCGCTTTCCTGAGGAATAAACACGTTGCCAATGACCCGGAACTAGCCCTCAATCAGGAACACAGCCAACCCCTCCAGTCCACACTGATAGGCAACAGTCAAGTGCCAGCGAAGCACTCTGACATCAGATTTATTTTTCTAAAGACTGTGGACTTTTAAGGGTAGCTGCCTGTCCTGGAGTCTGCACAACTTCTCACGTGTGCACCCCAGTGCCTAGCGAGCTGTGAAAAGCCTCATTGCGGAACGGCTGCCTCAGTCAACACACACACACACACACACACACACACACACACACACACACACACACCCCATACACACACAGATCTACAAATCTGCTCTGCTCTGTTTTGTGGAGGAAAAATAAATGCATGCACATGTTTTAGGGAAATCTTTTACATGGAGGATAGGAACTAGTTTTCTATTAAAACAAGCTCAATCATAACCCTCGTTTCCAGTAGAATCACAATATTCCCCTACCTCCAAGTTGATACAAAGTCACCATTTCTTAACCACTTATGAGTTGGGAATGAGTTTGGTCATGTTCAAGGATGGATGCTATGTCTCTGTGGTTCAGAGACAGGAAGTACAGCTCAGAGCGGCACAGGGATGAAAGACAAGTGTGATCCCAGGACCAACCAAGGCCCTGGTGTTCTCTCATCCATCCACAGATAGGAAACAACTGCCTCATTCTCCTTGGGCTACCCCAGGGCTCAGTGAAAGCATGGGAAATAGCCTGTCATAGGGCTTGTTCACACTGTTTATTATATCTGAGCTGCATTTGGACCTATAAACAGCTCATATGTAGGTGAGGAATTGTCATATCAACATGGAGGCCTGGGGGTAGGCTTCTGGATAGGATCATAAAGTCATTTTCCCATTTAGTTTTGTTCTCTGTGTTTGACTGATGGTAATGATGGGTTCATTTTGGATATAAACATGTCCCACAGTATATCACCTAAGAGCTGGCCTGTGCTGTCAAGCTAGATACTTGTGGTGGAGAATGCTGTGGTTTGCTTATAACTGGTTTCCTTTGAAACTCACGTTGCAGCTCAGTCTCAGTTACGAAACATTAAAAAGGCTAAGACTGCATCCAAGTGTGGTGTGTAGAGGTGGGACTGGTTAGGATTAGAGTGGCCAGGGAGGAGTCCCATAATTGAAGATGCCTGTGTGTTCAAGTGGTTGTGTGCGCTGTACATGCAAATATGTGCATGTGAGTGAGGTCAGAGGGGAACCTCAGATGTCTTTTCTCAGGTGCCATCTACCCTTTTCCCTCTTGAGACAGAGTCTCTTACTGGACTAGAACTTACCAAGTAGGTCAGGCTGGCTAGTCCATGAGCCCTAGGAATCTGCCTATTCCTACCTCTCCAGTGCTGGGATTACAGGCATGCTATTTTGGGGGTGGGGAGGATTCTGGAGATCTAAATCAGGTCCTTGTCCTTGTGAAGCAAATACTTTACCAATGGAACCACCTTCCCAGTCTCTATGATTGAGTCTTTTCTAATAGTAGGGCTGGGGATGCGCCTCATTGGCAAAGTGGTTGCCTAGCATTGGAGGACACACACACACACACACACACACACGCACACACACACACACACACGCACACACACTCACAGACACATGACTGTTTCACTGTGTACGCCTCAGGACACTACCAGCCCATGCAGACCCTTGGCCTTGAACCAGAACTGTGAGCTCAACTGAAAGTCATCTTTATGAATTCCCCAGCTTGGGGCTTTGTGTTCCTAGAATCAGGAAATGGACTAAGATGGGACAGCCTCCAGCCTCCCTGCTGGAGGTTCTTGGGTGGTCTGGGAGGTGGGCAAGCCCTTCTACCTGCTCTTCCAGTCATCAGAGAAGCTGAGCTTCAGATGCACAGTTCACAAACGCAGAGCAAGACCCACATTTTCTGAACAGTCTTGGTTTCCTAAAGTGTGTATGGATTTTCCAAGAGAATAAAGAGGGCTGGGAAGGTGGCTCAGTAGTTAAGAGCACTCACTGGCTGCTCTTCCAGAGGACCTGGGTTCAGTTCCCAGCACCCAACCATTCCTAGTCCAGTTCCAAAGGAGCCAATGACCTCCTCTGGCCTTCTTGGGCACCAGGCATGCAAGTAGTCACAGGCATACATACACACAAAACACCCATATGCCTAACATAAAATAATACTTCAAAAGAAAGGAAAGAGATCTGGCTTCAGTAAGGGTGGAAGTTGTCATGATTATTTATCGAACCAATTATAGATCAAGTGTAAGCTTCTAGAAAAGTCTTCCATAGCTTATGTAAGGCTCCAAAAGCATGTTAGTTTCTCTTAACACTGTGATGAAATTTGCAATAGAAGTAACTTAAGGTACTATTAATTTTGGCCCATGGTCTTCGAGAACACAGTCCTGGAAGGGAGAGCATGGCGGAATGTCTCACAGTGGAGGAACTTGTGGCTATCACTTCTTGAATCCTGCTGGGTCAGGAAACAGGTCTCTCAGGCCAGAACCAGAGCAGCTATCACCCTCAAGGCCCACCCCAGTAACCCCTTCTGTTAGTTAGGCCTTGTTTTAGTTCTGTTTCTGTTGCTGTGATAAACCATTGTGGAGGAAAGGGTTTATTTCAACTTACAGGTTGAAGGAAGGAAGGAAGTCAAGGCAAGAAGTGGAAGGTAGGCCTGTTTGCTATCCCACACAGCATTACCTCCAACCAAGGAGTCACTTGACCGTCAAAGAAGTACAGCAGGAACCATCAGGTTGCTGCCCTGGTTGGCTCACAGGCTAGGCTGTATTTATCAGGATACCACCTGCCTAGGGGTGATGCCACCCACAGTGGGCTGGGCCCTCCTACATCAATTCACAATCAAGACAATCCCCCACAGCTGTGCCCACAGGCCAATCTTATCTAAGCAATTCCTCAATGGAGACTCAGATGAGTCTAGACTGTGACAAGTTGACTTGTACGCTAACTGGGATAGGCCCTATGTCTTCAAGATTCTATAATGTCCCAAAACAGGACCCTTGACTGAGGACCAAGTGTTCAAATGTATAAGCCTAGGGGGAACATTTAGGATTCAGATACAACACTAGGGAAGTGTGAATTTTGTCTTTATTCATTGGGAATTTCATATATGTAGAAAATGTATTTTGGTCATGTTCACTCACTTCTGCCACTCTGGTTCCTCTCTGACTCTCTCAATAGTCCCTCAACCTCCAAACTTGATATCCTCTTCATTTCTGTATGGCCCACTAAGTCCAATTAGTGCTACCTGTGTGTGGGAGTGTGAGGACACTAGTTGCAGCAAGGACAACCTGCCAGTGGCCACACCCCCTCACCAAAGAAGAATGACTCTCCCCAGCCATCAATTGCCAATAGCTCTTCAACTAGGGGTGAGGCCTTGTGCGACCCACCCCCATCCATGCTGGCATGCTGACTAGCTTGATCTTGTAATGAAAACTTCTTACACAGGATGGAAGGAACCACAATGGAAGTTTGTCTATCTAGATTAAGCCTGAGCTCAGTCCCTGCCTTTTTTATATTGCCCCGGGGTGGGTGGAGCATGTTCTGAGACCAGCCGTATGTGTACTGTCATATCTTATGAGAGGCTTTCCAAAATAAGATGTGGTGGCTTCTTCATTCTTTCTTAATGAGAAGGCTGGACTTGAGAGAGACTATGGGGGTCTCCCAGCATTGATGCTCTGCAAGCGTGAGTGTTCCAAAGCCAAGCAAGGCTCCTTCTGTGCTCCAGCCTTTCGGATAAGGTCCAGATGACAAAGCAAGACCAGCTTGAGCCTTGATAAAAAAGCAACACGACCAGCTGGGCGTTGGTGGTGCACGCCTTTAATCCCAGCACTCGGGAGGCAGAGGCAGGCAGATCTCTGTGAGTTCGAGGCCAGCCTGGGCTACCAAGTGAGCTCCAGGAAAGGCGCAAAGCTATACAGAGAAACCTTGTCTCGAAAAACCAAAAAAAAAAAAAAAAAAAAAAGCAACACGACCAACTCACACGCACAGAAGAACGAAGTGAATTTCGGACCTGCTTGATCAGAGTCCCCTCCGGCCCCCTCTGCGGTAGTTGGCTCTCCTCGCGTGACAAGAACAACTTTAAATTAGAAAAAGACTGCTTTTTTGCTGACAGGACCAAATGGATCTGCTTCTCCATGCTGGGCAATGTGGCCTACTCATATCCTGAGCTCCCAACAGGGTGTTTAGAGATGGGATCCTTGGAAGAGAAGTCTCTGGTATCCAGAGGCTGAGGGCAGATGGTTGGGGTTATTTTTATTTTAGGTTGTAGCAAACATAAAGGAAATGTGTGGCTTTTGTTTCCAGCCATATGTGCAGCGCACACAATAAAGGTCCACCACGCATCTGGGCGAGAGGGTTTGCGGCCACGAAGAGGAAAAGCATGAAAGGAGCTAGGGAGGGCTCAGAATGAAGATTAAAGCACAACTTCTAAGGCTCCTTTAAGTTGGACCGTGTGGGGAGAAGAAAAGCCTGAATTATGTAAAAGCTGGCCAGGAGCCCACATCTGGCAACAGTCAGATTGTTTGGTAAGAAGCAGCCTCCCCTGCCCCCACAGCAGGCAGAGCTGGGTCCAGTCGGTATGGCCCTGGGGCCCTGGCATCACATGGGAGCTTGGTAGGAGAGAAGGCTTCTGTTCACCTGGTCTCCTAGCCCATCTTGGGGTACATGGTTTGTGCTCTCCTTTACCCTAGGATGGTCTCAACCCCAGGCTCACTCCTGCGTGACCTTGCAATCCAATTTTCTCCAGGTCTTCCAGACTATCCCAGAGGTAATAAGATCCTTTCCTGGGGCTGCGACTTTCTGAGGGGAACCTCCTCCCTTACCACTCTCTCCCTGCCCCCGTCAAGTAAGTAGTCATTCTCCAAAGCCTTGCCAGGGTCATGTCCCTTGTGTTCGCTATCTTCGTCTGCTGTTATTGGGCCCAGACGCTGATCCTGGGGGGATCAGAGCTCACGGGTGTGGACCCCCATGGGCTTTGCCTGTTGGAGAGGGCATCTTCCCATAAGCGCTAACCTGGACAGTGCCTGCAGCCCAGACCCACCTAGCCAGTGGAGGTAACTGTAGAGATGAAAATAAAATTTCCCTGGAGGATCAAGGAGCCAGGAGGAATGGGTCACCGAAGTACATTGGGATTCCCGGACTCAAGCCTGTAGCCCAGGGCTGCTGTACGGTGGGACAAACAGACACCACAGACCGGAACTGGTCAGACAAGCCGCACTTCTGCCCCAGCACATGCAGGAGCATGGGGGAGCGCAGTCACAGAGGTCTGGGGGCCTCTTTTCAAAGGCAGCCCTGAAGTTTCTGTTCTGATTTAGGTTTGCTCATAAAAGGCACAGTTGGTTCCTGTTAAGTCAATAGCGTTTGAACTGTTGCTTAGATATTCATCTCCAGCAAGATCCGTCCTGACATCTCTGCATGCGTGCTGTATTTCACGAAACCTGGCCAGCGCTTCCATTTGCTCCTTTCTGTGGAGAGAAGGGAGTTGAGAGTGTGCAGATTCAAATCGCATTCTTGCTGCTAATCGTGTGCTTCCATGCTGGGTGCCTTAGCTGCTACTTCAGAAGATGGGCTCTGCCTTTTCTCTTCCCTACAGCTTCAGTTTCCTAAAGATACAGTGTGGAAATGTGACCAAAGCTTTAGCTCCGGGCTTAACCCTGAAGGGTAATTCCAAAAGGCCCAGCAAGAGCTGGTGACTGTAGCCAGCCCATCTCAGAATGGCCTCCTTGGGGATGCTACGGTTTGGGTAGGGTTGATTGTGTCCCCCAAGGGTTCCTAGGCTGGAAGTTTGGTGGTCATGTTTAAAGTTGAAGGGACTTTAAGAAATGGAGGCTTGTGTTCTTAGGTGTGCAGTCTGGGGAAAGTTAGCATCCTTAAAAGTGTGCAGTCTGGGAAAGGCTGGCATCCTTAGGTGTGCAGTCTGGGGAAGGTTAGCATCCTTAGGTGTGCAACATGGAGAAGGCTAGCGTCCTTAGGTGTGCAGTCTGGGGAAGGCTGGCATCCTTAGGTGTGCAGTCTGGGGAAAGCTAGCTTTCTTAGGTGTGCAGTCTGGAGAAGGCTGGCATCCTTAGGTGTGCAGTCTGGGGAAAGCTAGCATCCTTAGTTGTGTAGAATGTGGAAGGTTTAATATTTTTCTCCTGGTATGAGTTAGTTCTCTTGAGAATGGGCTGTTATAATATGAAGCCACCTCTCTGCACCTCTGCACATAGCGTCTTCTGCAAGTCAGTTTCCTTTTCTCTCATTTGTGACATAGCCAGGGAGGACTTCCTGGAAGCTGACTGGTACTTGATCATGAACTTTCAACTTCCAAAACTACAAACTAAACAAACCTGTTGGTTTTTTTTTTTTTTGTTTTTTTTTGTTTTTTTTGTTTTTTTTATAAAGTACTCAGCTTCAGTTACTTTGTTACAATACAGGGAGCATCAGCCTGAGAGATCTCAGGCAAGGCAGGATACATGAATGTCAAAAACATTCCACAACAAAGCAGTTTATGTCTCCATTGTCCTGTGACTTTTGACTGTGGAAATTTCTTAACTAATTTCAATATAACCTTACATCTAGAAACCTAAGAAAGTGAGGCATGAACAACTATGAGCGACTATAATTTGACAAGGTCCGTGCAAAGTACAGTTAGGCATGTAGCATATGGAGTGGGTCTGTCATCCTTACATATAGAGGGTTGGGACAGGTGGTCCACAGTGGGGCTGATGTCATAACATAAACAATAATGAAAAACAAAGACAACAATAATAAAATTTTTTTTTAAATCTTTAGCAAGCATCAGCTGGGAACTGGTTGAGAATAGCACGTGATCTGCCTCATTCCCAGGGTGACTCATTAGCCATAGCTGTCAATCAAGGAGAAAAGAAACGATGGACCATGTTGAGCCAGGACTGATCTGGGCCCTTGTCTGTATTTGCAAGTGATTCTCCTACAGAGGAAGTGGGACCGAAGCATAAGTACAAAAGTAAAGTGGATAGAGCAGAGCCTTGGAGAAGATGAACCTGGGCTGAAATCATGCTCTGTCCTTTATGAGCTGTGAAACCCTCGTTAAGTCCCCAAGCCTGAGTTTCCTCATTTAAAGAACGAACAGTGTAGGATATATTATCACGAAATAGATAGAATCAAGTAATACAAACACACCAATGGTTTTGTACAATGCTTGAGTCACAGTGAATGCTTAGTAATCAGGGCCAACATCATTAGGAACATTTACTCTCATGAATTCTTTAAAGTGACAGCCCTTTGAAAATATAAAGGAAACCAATTAGTTAGCAAATCTCACCTTCATGGACTCTCCATCACAGGCTCCCACTTCAGAACTTTGGAAACATGCTTATCACCCTCTCAAAGGGTCCCTGGTAGAGTATACCAGGGCCATGTGCGTGCACATGTCTGTGGGTGTTTGTATGAACAATCACGTGCAAGGGTGTCGCGTATGTGCAAGTGCCTGTGTGTGTGTGTGTGTGTGTGTGTGTGTGTGTGTGTGTGTGTGTGTGTGT
>CABHPR010145840.1:2225-14856 GCA_902168415.1 Peromyscus melanophrys | reverse complement strand
GAGAGAGAGAGAGAGAGAGAGAGAGAGAGAGAGAGAGAAGAAAATAGGATGGTTGTAGAAGTAAAATTACAACATGCAGATAATTCTCTAGAAGGAACCTTTTAGGGTCTCCTAGAAAGCCCTTCTTGTTCAAATTGCCTTCCCCTCTGACTTGGAAGCCTGGAGCTAGATGGATGGTGGTGGCCACCTAGCTTGAGGAAGGACACACAAGCTTGGGGTCAGCAACCTGAGTTCTATTCCCCTCCAGGGAAAAACGTAGCTTGACTTTTTATAATCTCCATTTGAAACTGTACTAGTTACTTTTCTGGTTATTGAGACTTGTGGTGATATATTGTGTCCCCCAATATATTGTGCATCCTAATAAACTTATCTGGGGTCAGAGGACAGAACAGCTGCTAGACAGACATACAGGTCAGAAAATAGTGGCACACACACACCTTTAATCCTAGCACTTGGGAGGCAGAGATCCATCTGGATCTCTGTGAGTTCAAAGCCACACTGGAAACAGTCAGGCATGGTGACTCACGCCTTTAATCCCAGGAAGTGATGGCAGAAAGCAGAAAGGTATATAAGGCGTGAAAACCAGGAACTAGAGCTGGTTAAGTTTTTAGACTTTTGAGCATCAGTTCAGCTGAGATCCATTCCGGATGAGAACACAGAGGTTTGCAGTTTGAGGAAACGAGATCAGCTGAGGAATTGGTGAGGTGAGGTTAGCTGTGGCTGGTTCTGTTTCTCTGATCTTTCAGCGTTCACCCCAATACCTGACTCGGGTTTGTTTTTATTAATAAGACCCTTTAAGATTCGTGCTACAGGGACTGACTACCTACCTGACAACAGCCACTTTGAGAAGGACAGTTTTATTCCTGGCTCACAGTCTGAGAAGGTAGAGCCGTCACAAGAGGGAAGATACAGAGTAGGGGAAGCTCACAGCTGTAGCAGCAGGAACAGGAGACAGTTGAGGACAAGGTGTGGGCAGTTGGAAAGCAGAGAACCTGGGATGGAGACCTAGCTAGTCCACATCCCTCAGGCCCCAGCCCCAGCCCTGGCAGCAAGGCACAATGACATGATCTTAAAGGTACCAGTGAGAGTCACAAACAGGCTGTAGTAACATCCAGCAGAATGGAAGATGCTGGCTTCTATCACAGTTTGGATGTAAGAGGTCTCCCACGGTTTCGTACATTGGAACGCTAGGTCCCCAGCTGGAGGGTCTGGTTTGGGAGACTGTGGAACCTTATATTTGTCTATCTACCAATCTATTTATTTGTTTATTTACTTATTGCTTCTTCAGGCAATTTTATTTATTTGTTTGTTGTTTGTTTATTTGGTCTAAAAAATTTCCTTTCAATTAATAATTGTTTATCGATTCTTTGGGGATTTCACATCATATGCCCCAATCCCACTCACCTGCCCATCCCTCCATATCCACCTATCATCCTACAGCATCACCCTGAAAAGACCCCTCCAAATTAATTAAAAACAAAACAAACAAATGAACAAACCACTTCACTCCATCTTTTTTTCCTGCCTCTCCAACCTCTCTCTATTCATTCTAGCGTCATTGGGTGCTGCAATGTGTCACACAGTTTACCCTTTTGTCCAATGAGCCCCACCCCCAAATGCTCATTACAATGAGTCATTGGTCTGGTTCAAGGCCTCTGGCCTCTGATCTGTACAGGGACACCTATGCTACCCTCTCCGCTAAGGCTTAGGGACCCCAGCAGAAGTGGAGGCAGACGGTGGAAAGAGTCAGAGGCCAGGGAGGACTGGGCCAAAAAGGATCTTCTGGAGCAGCTCTGATTGCCTGGAGAAGATCTGCACCAGATCAAGCCAGTCACCATTCCAGCACAGAGCGGAGAGGGGATGGCCAGCTCCAGCCTCTAACTGAGGAGTTATTGAAAGTTGATGGCTTATGGAGGAAAGAGTCAGTAAGCGTATGGCGCTCTGGTAGGTTGGCTATGCTACAGTGGATGACCCCATCCATACCTGTGAATATATAGGCAGCACACATTGGACTCAGTAGGTTATTAAAAAAAAAAAAACAATAAGGCACATGAAGTTGGGAGAGATGTATCTAGGAGGAATTAGAGGGAAGAGAAAGGAGATCAGACTACACTGTATGCATGTATGAAATTCCTGAAAAATTAATAAAAATATTACATTAAAAATAAGACTATTTGGAAAGAATAAACTCCATGTAAAATACTGTCTGGACCTTGCTGTTGGTCAGTATGTAGACCTGTCCAACCTCTGACCAGTATATTGTTAAGTACAGACTAGGAAACTGTTGTAGAACAGGATGCACACCCAGCTCTTTTGTTCCGGGAAGCGCCCCTGGATTCATGGATTTAATTTCTTCTGGCTTGTTTACCCCTCAGGGGATCTTCCAAACACTGTTTTCCTACGCATATTTTCCTGGGAACCACACGAACACCCCTTCCAATCAGCTCCCTGGTGCTGTGTCATGTGTCCGAATTCCAGAAACTCACTTTGGGCTCTGGGCAATTCTGCAAAGATAGTTCCATGCTGGGCTGCTGGGTCTCGTTTGCCGGCTCAGCCAGCACTGCTCGCTGCTCGGCCTCCAGGGCTCATCTGGGCGGCTTCCCGGAGCATCTGGGCACCATCACAGGACACATTTAAGGGCTGGGGGGAGAAGGTTTTCCAAGAAGGGAAGAGCTTAGGGTGTGGTTTCTGCAGACCTTAGTACCGTCGTCCCATCAACTCTCATCATGAAACTATACTCAGAGAACATGAGTGACCTCGGGGGTGAGTGCGGTCCACACTACAGGAAGAGACTCACCCAAAAGGCACCACGATGACCATGTAAACAACATGGGCAGAACGAAAGGGACACAGTCAATAAAGGTTGCAGTGGGAGACAAGATCCAGAGATCACCCTGGGGAGTCCCAGGGGCAAATCTTTTGCCTCTGGAAGGCAGGCTGGCTGTGGTTTTTCAGTCTATAAGAAGGGCAGGCTGACTGACAGAAAGTCTAGAACCCCTCCCCTGCTGGAGTCTCCAGTTCAGCCGGGCCAATAGGACAAGGAAATGGGTCAACTGAAGCCACAGAGGCATCAAAGTTCAAAGTTAATTAGCTTTCTTGTTTTCCTCCTAAAGTAAAAGTAAAGTAAAAATAATTCGAAGTCTGCTTGAACTGGAGACTGGAGAACATTGTAGAAAGGTCCTGAGAAAGTCCTCCAGGCTCGGGTCACAGATCTAAAGAGGCTGGCTTTGCACGAAGTGGTTCAGGGGTCTCCCTGAACTCTGTCTGTGTGTGAATGGCAGGTCCTTTCTCTCTGTCTCACTGGCATAGTCGTACTCTGGCCGAAGCCTTCCTTTCCAAGGCTGTGCCCTGGCCTCTGACACCTATGGTTCACTGAAACACGTTGGCAAGGTGGCTCATCCAACAGATTGTGCTGTGAAGGAGAAAAGGGTAAAAGGGGCTGGAGATGGAGGGGCTAAGGGGGCATAGCCCCAGGACCCAATGATGCAAGGGTCCAGAGCTGCCCCCACAATATTCCCAGCTAGACCACCAAGGAGAGAGAGAGTCCAGGCTCCTCCCTCATCTAGAACCCCACCCTGCCCCTATCCCAGAGTTCAGTACCCACATTTTCATAATAACAATGTTCTCTTTTGTTGTTTGGTGTATGTGTTTGAAAATTCACATTTCCTGTGCCCAGATTTCCAAAACCTCCTCACTACACTGGCCTTTTCCTGATGGAAAGTCCCTTGAAATGGCCCCTGTTTCTCTCACACCCTGAGTCTCACCTTTTTCAGCTTCATAGGATGAATTTTTACTTAGATTTTTTTTTCAGAGCAGGAGGAAGTACTGAGAATATCTTCCTGGTATCTTGGTGGAAATGCAGAAGAGACTTTTGTTTTGAAGGGGAAATTAGAAAAGTAAAAGGAGCAATTTCTGCAGAGTAGGCTGTGAGGAGCTCAACAATGCTAAATAAAGAAGATTGGAGTTGGAAAGGGCCTGGTAGGTAGGCAGCATCAAGCCTCAAGATGGGATAGGATGTGGTGGTCCCTGGTTCCCTCCCCTCCCATGCTCTAGGGCATGAGATCTACACAACTTTGTTAGGTACATGATTAGCAGCCTCTTAGGATGTCTCAAGGCAGAAAAGGCAGTGGCCCCAGGAAGGAGACACTATAGCTAACCCACATTCTTATGTCTTTCACTCTGAGCCCGTTAGCTCCCCACTCAACCCTAGTGGTTAAGAGAAAGTTCGAGGACAGTGTGCTCCATGTTGACTCCTGGGCTTGCCTTCCAGCCCTTCACCCATGTGACTCAACTTGAGCTCAGGCCACATAACACTACGCAGACTCCGATTTGTTCATTGAGGCTGTCTGACACTGCAAGGCCCATTCTCCCTGCCCATGATCCCTCTCCTCACGGGCTAGACTTGCTAGAGTTGCTGGTGTATCTACCCAAAGCTGAGAGAGATATCAGAAAGCTTGAGGAATATTTGAGCTGCAGGCAAAGGAACCCTATGTCCTGTTGCTGCCGCAGTTTCCTGAGCACTCACCCCTGGGTGATCTATGTGAGGAGAGGGAGGGACTGTCTTCCTTAAGGGTCTCTGTGTGGCTCCCTTTGACAGAGGAGGCAGCAGTGACCGAGACCCTGATAACAGGAGGAGAGGTGACAGTATTAGGGACCACAGCAACAGGAGAGCAGTCTGTCTTCCCATCCCTGCCCATGAGCAGAACAAAAAGCAGCATTCAGTGATGATTCTAGGCATGGTCCTGGGTTGGGCTTTTTTCTGTTCTCTCTGTCTGTCTACATCTTTCTCATTCGCCTGAATCTTTCCAATCTTTAGTCCTCCCATGCTTCCAAGTGGGAAACAAACCTAGAAAATGGCTGTTTCTAGAGATCACTGTGTTCTGTATCAAGCTCCTAGACACTGGACACTTTGGTGACATGCAGGGTGCATCACTATTCACCATGAGGCTGGTGGGAAGCTGCCTGCTGGGCAGCCTTAACTCACCTCAGGGGTGCCCTCAAGTCTCAGCATAAGAAAACACAGTGGGGAATTTAGACTTGATCTTCACGCTGGCCTCACAATCCTCTGACATTTTGATCTCCGTTGGACTCTCCGTGGCTCATTGGGTTCTGAATCTGCAGGAACATATCACAAATCAACAGTGGTTAAGGTTTCTTAGCACTCATTATGCCCGAGTAAGCCAAGGCTCATGGAATTGAGGAAAAGAAAAAGAGCCAGTGTGACCCTGAAGTCCACAATTTGGGAACTGCATGAACTAACACATATGGGAAGTTGAGGCAGGCAGCTGGAGGGAGACATAGCACAGTGGCCATGGAGCTTTTCCCATGAGTAGGAAGCCATTTTCTTTTCCACATACCAAGTTGGTTAATGCCAACATGCCCTGCTACAAGAAAGAGACCGTTGACCACACAGCCTGGATTGCTGGACTGTGAGTCTCAGCCAGATTCTCCTGGTGTCGCTCTGAAAAGGGAGTTGTGTAAGGACACAGATTATGGTCACTCAAACCCTGTGAAGCGTCATGTTAAATACTGGGTTTTGTCTATGGTGGCTAGTTAGCCAGCAAGCACTCATATTTCCTGGAACTTCCCCTTGTCCCAAATTTGCCGGTGGTGTTTGATGGTGAAGTTGAACTCGTACCAATTGGATGAGATACAATTACCCCCTATGTCAGGGATAAAAGACATAAGCTGTATAAGCAAGTCTGGCTGGGTTCTGGCACACATTTTTTTTTCCAAAAGAATTGCCTTAGATACTTTCACTTTGCTTGTATGTTCCTTTGTATAACAAATACTCCTTGTGTGTTTCTAACAATAGGAAACTCCATTGTTCATCAATACATTTGGGAAATGAATTTCCCATCTCTCAGTTTCCCTTCACTGGTATATTTATAAGTAGAATTAAGGAAAATGGAATAAGAGAGAAAAAATAATTTTAAGAGGACTGGAGAGATGGCTCAAAGGTAAGAGCACATACTGCTCTTGCAGAGGACCTGAATTTGTTTCTTAGCATCCATGTCTAGTGGCTCAAAACTTCCTGTGACTCCAGCTCCAGGGGATCAAAACACATTTTTCTGGCCTTTAAGAGCACCCACATTCACATGCACAAACCTATACATAGACATACACGTATATACACACAATTTTTGAATTAACTTCATTATAAAAAATTTGGAAAATATCATACACCAAAATTAACCAGACCCACAGTTTATATCTCTCAATGAAGCTGTGTCGATTTAGAATCTCTCCCTCCCTTCACACTTTTACACTATTTATCTACTTACTTATTTATTTATTCTTTTCTCATACAATACATCCCCACAGCAGCTTCATTTCCCCTCCTCCCTCCACTTCCTCACCTCCTCTCTCGCCCAGATCCACTGCTCCTCTGTTTCCCCTCAGAAAAGATCAGGCTTCCCAGGGATATCACCTGAACACAGTATAAGATACAATGAGACTGGGCACAAACTCTCATATCATGGCTGGACAAGGGAACTTAGGAGGAGGAAAAGGGTCCCAAGAGCAGGCAAAAGAGTCAGAGATGCCTCTACTCCTGCTGTGAGGAGTTCCACAAGAACAACAAGCCAATAACCATGGCATATATGCAGAGCACCCAGTGTAGTGCCTGTCAGGGGCTGAAGAGATGGCTCAGGGACTGAGAGCACATATTGCTTGTGCAGAGGGTCTGAGTGCAGCACTCATGTTGGGAAGCTTAACAACTTCCTGTCACTGCAGCTCCATGGGGGATCCAATGCCTCTGACTTCCTTCAGTACCTGTACTCATGTGCACATACCAGTACAGAGATATGAACACATAATTTTAAAAGTCTTAAAATACATTTAAGAATTAAAGAAAAAAAACACCAAGATATTTCAAACAGTGCTCATTTTAGATGCAAAGGAGGTCAGCAGTCACCTTGACAGCAGCCAAAAGTCTTTCTGGTGGCCCCTGCCTATGTCAGGGTCATATGTGGTAAGATCTTTGGGAAACCTTGGGGTACCAGGACCCTTGGGGAGGGATGTCTCCTTCCACTTGCAGATAAAAGTGCTTAGGACCTTGCTGGCCTAGGGGCTTGAAAGCTGAGAGGCTTTGCAGAACTCTACTGCTGTGGTTTGGGTGTGGCCTGGATGGCCTTCCCAATGGTTTATTATAATTAGTCTTGGCCTCCATGATAATGGTGCTGATGAAAGATGATGGGAGGTTGTAGGAGGCCCTTGGGCTACTAAAAGGTATTATGGCACCCTAGTCTGTCTATCTGTCTGACTGTCTATCTCTTTCTCTCTCTCTCTCTCTCTCTCTCTCTCTCTCTCTCTCTCTCTCTCTCTCTCTCTCTCCTCTCTTCCTCCCTTCCTCCCTACACCTCCCTTTTTGCCCAACCTCTGCTTGGTGATGCAAGGCTGCATTAGCTGGGCCTTTCATGGCTGTGACAAATGCTCGAGGTAAAGAATTTAAAGAAGGTTCATGATGAAAGAGGTTTCAGTCCATGGTCAGCTGCTCCATTGTTTCTAAGCCATGGTAGAGCAGACCATCATGGTATGGTAGAAGCTGTGGCAAGTTCCTTACCTCCTGGCAGCCAGAAAGTATAGAGAAGTAACAAGAAGGGTCCAAACACAAGGTCTAGTTCCTAAGAACACATCCCAGGGGCCCTTCAAATAGGCCCCACCCTCACAGTGCCATCACCTACCAATAGTCTATTTGGATTTTGAATCTATCAATGGATTAAGCAATTGATTAGGCCAGAGCCCTCATGGTCTAATCATCTCCATAAACAGGTATGCTTTACTAATCTATTTAGCATCTCTCAATTCAGTGAAGTTGACAGTCAACAGTAGACATTACAAAGCTCTTCTAGACATGCACACCTCCACTACCATGTGAGTACAGCCAGAAGGACCTTTTCCAGTGCCATGCTATTGAGCCTCCAAACCTGTGAGCTAAGTGAACTTTTCTTCTTTATAAGCTAGTTAGCTTTAGACATCTCATTATAGACACATAAAGCTGACTAATATATATTAGAATTTCTTGTATTCTTTGTAGCTCCTCTGGAATGCCTGGCAGCACTCTGCTCTTCTAGGTAAACTCTTCCCAGATGTCTCCACCAAAACTTCTTTTGCAGAAGGGAAATTAATCTTCAACCCTAAAGATGGCTTCCTATATCACTAATGCCCTGAGGCTGGAAGCTTGGATCTTGTTGAGCTGGGGGGATATTCTGGACAATATACACGAAGGTAGATTTGGAACAAAAATTGCAGCAGTTGATTTGACTTTCCTGCCAAGAATGGAAGCCCATATTTCTGGCTCTGCCAGAAGTGACTTCCCGGAAAAGCTATGCTGTTTTCCTCCCCTCAAGAAGGAATCCTGTAAGGAGTAAGCCTGACTCAATCCATTGAATGACCATAACCAGTTGGAATGGCCAAGTCCCGAAAATTACCATATCCTGCCAGACTACTCCAGTGTGTCTCCCATCACTATAATCTCTCTACTTCCCTAAAGGTCTTTAGTTTTTTTCAGAGTCATACCAGCGTTGTTTGGAGCAGTTTCCCTATAGTCTATCTCTCATCATTCTAGAAGATTCTAAAATCCGAGTGGGATGATGAAGGAGGAGAAAGACAGAGCAGATAATAGAATTTATGCTCCTTCCCATTTCTTATACTCTAGTCTGTTTCTAGATGCTTCAATGATCACAACACTTCTCCCTAGCTGTCAGGGAACCACGGTGCTCCTCACCACCCTCCCATCGAGGAGGCCGAAGCCTCAGGTCAGGAAGCCCTGGAGTAGTTAGTACTCTGTAAATCTATAGAATAAAGCAAGTAGGCAAAATGTGAAATTTCTACCCTGCAAAACGCTTTAACAGCTACTCTGGAAACATTCTTTGGGGAGTATGTCATTCATTAGGAATCCCATCTTGGATCAAGCCATAAAAAGGCTTACCTTAGCTTCTACGCCAAATCCTTAATCAAGTAGCAGTGTATAGCCGGAGCCTGCCAAGGCTTGCTGGAGGGAAGCCACCATGATGTCTCCCCACAGGGCTGTGAGGAGATGGAATCCAATGTATCCCACACAACATGAATGGATAAGGGAGTGAAGAATGTTACTCAGAGAATCTGCTACAAATACCTCAGATGATAAAAAAAAAAAAAGGCTGGGTTTTTTTTTTAATATTAGTATTTTATTGCAGAGGGGTCCTTGCCAACTGGCGGGGCTTGCTGCCTGCATGAGCAAATGTCATTCTAACCTCAGCTGCTGCTTGCTTAGTGCAGGCACATGCTCTCTAAACCAATCACAGACCAGTCACAAAGGGTGTTAGGCAGACAATGTTTATATGATGGAAAGGCCAGCAAAATGCCTATGATATGAAACAGTGAAAATAATCAAGAAAAAATGGTACTTTCTGTGAAAACATCAGCTCAAACTCAACATGGTTATAAAACCCAAACTAGATTTCAAAGTAGAAACTTAGTTTTTTTTTTTCTAAATGGAGAAGACAAATTGTTGCATAAGATCTTCCATAGTTTAATTTTTTTTCCTAATAGTTCCATATTTATGAGAAATGATCTAAATGGTTTTAGCTCTTGCCTAGATAAGTGAACTCTCTCAGTATGGATCTTGGAATGTTGGCAGGGGAGACTAGCTGGGTATTTGGAGGGCCACTTTTCTAAATTCTGAACTTCCGAGACATAACCGCTAGAGGCCCGAGGTGATTTGACCAAGAATAGCTCCCATAGGCTAATACATGTAAATGCTTTGCTCCTGGCTGGTGGAATTATTTTGGAAGGATTAGTAAGTATGGCCTTATTGGAGGAGGTATGTCATTGGGGGTGGGCTTTGAGGTTTCAAACACCCACTCTATTCCCAGTTAGTTCTCTTATCCCTTTCTGCTAAGTAGTTGTTATCCTAACATGTAAGTTCTCAGCTACTGCTCCAGCACCATGCCTGCCTTCTTGCTGTCCTGTTTCCTACCGTGATGGCCATGGACTAACCCTTTGAAACTACAAGCATACCCCCAATAAAATCTTCCTTCTATAAGTTGCTTTGGTCATGATGTCTCTTCACAGCAGTAGTAAATTAACTAAGACAAGACCCATAAGGATCATGAAATGTTTTTGGATTAATAGATATAAAAGCTAAAAGAGACCAGAATTCAACTATATAGTCATCCATCCACCAACAACCATTTGTTTTGATTCCATCCATCTCTCCATCCTCCCATGTACCAACCATTTGTCTACCCACCTCTTCACATAGCATTTGTTTACCCACAATGAGATCAGTCACAGAGCCAGTCATAACCAATGGGAGCACTTGCCTAATGCTAAGGGGTATGCTGGCTCCACCCCATCATGTCTCTGTACATTCACTCCTCCATTTATTCACCACCTACCCACCCACTGACCATCCACCTACCATCCACCTATACACCCATATCGATACCTTCTTTCCATTCATCCACTTACCATCCATTTCAATACAATTGTATACTTATTCATCATTAGGAAGGGTATTGAGGAAAGGATGTCTTTAAACTTGTCTTAAAAAATATGTGCTACAGGAACTTAAATGTGACTTTCTTCAGGAAATAGAGCCTTCATGAAAAAGGGGAGCCTCAAGGGATTAGGCCAGCGATTGCACAACCATCATGACTACCCAGCATGTGATTCATATGTTGAACATTCAATGAAGCTGCCTTAAAGCCAAAACTGAAAAAGGCTTCATGATTTGTGAGCTGCTTGAGCATCAAAGAGAGTGACTAAGTGTGGGTTTCCCACGAGGCTGCCATATGATTGTGAGGTCACGAGGCTGAGGCAACCAAGTCCAAAACAAGTTACTCCCCCATCTACACCCACTACTTGAGAGGTGGTGGGAAGGCAAAGGATCAGAAATTTGTCCACTAAGAAAGGGATCTTTTCAGCTTAATATGCCAATCTTGTATCACACACACACACACACACACACACACACACACACACACACACACACAGTTTCATGCTAATTAAATAATAATATCCTTGGCCAAAAAGTTTTATAAGAAATGATACATAGGGAAAGAAATATCTGGCTCAATTTTAATGCATATTTAATATATAGTAAACAAGGTAGATTATTCATAACATAATTAATTACAACCTTCAATGTCAATAAGGGTCATAGTCTGAAGGTCACTAATTTATTCAACAAGCATTTATTCAGAGGAGAGCCTTCTTGAGCTGCATGGGCAATCTCATGCTACTTCACCAGGACTGACGTCATATGGAAGATGGCAGTGGTTTCAGTGTCCACCCTGGAGCATAGGAAGAAACGTCAGTTTATGCCCCTCTAAAGAGGACAACACCCGGGCATTGTCCCTAATGTTTCCTGCAGAACTGAGTGCTAATGGCTCAGAGTGTAGCTTACTTGCCTCCAGTGTGGACACCCTGGTATGTGTTGCTTGTCAGCGAGGCTCTTCTCTGAGTAACAGGTCAACCCTGAGTTCTTGCCCTCTTACAGTACCATCATCTTCTGTCCTGGGTTCTCAAGGCCTTTACTTTTAACTGGAAGAGGAAGAGCATGCGTGAGGATGTGTGGGAGGCCCTGGGAGACCTGGTTTAGTGTCACACAGTACTGCCACCCACTTCCTACATGTCAGTAACGGGTTTTTTCTTATGATGAGGTGTTGGAATGCCTGCATCAATGTGTGCCACAGGGGAGATACGAAACATTTTGATCAACCACAGAACATGTTTCTTGAAGGATAACAATCTGCAAAACCCTGCACTGTCTGCTGCTGGTCAGGCAGATGCTCATGTTCTACATGCTTTATGTTTCCAACGTGACAGCACAGACTGAGGACAGACACAAGCATTGTGGTTATAGACCCTGCCTTTCTCAACACCTGCACTGGGCTGAGCTTTATGCTCCAACCACCTGGGGAACATGGTGGGGTAAGTGCCCTGCTGTCCTTCAAGGAATAGAAAATATAAACACAGCCTACAGAGGCAGCGTGTAGAGAACAGAGAGATACTGGTGCCTTAGTTGAAGATCTCCCCAAATTACAGGGATCTGTTCACTAAAACATGGTTTGGGATGAATTACTAGAGAAGAACGGCAATGTCTCTTTACATGCCCAGAGACAGCCACAGCAGTCTACTTTGATGGTATATTGGTCTATAACCAGACAAATTAGGAATTTCCTCTCTTTATCTCATGCTTCATATTGTAGCATAAATTCCCATTCCCTCTCTTCTAAAGATTGGGAACAGATGGTCCCTTTCCAACATACTATATTAAGATTCACTTTTATCAAAAGTCTCTTTACATCTTGTGGGTAAGACAGTTTCGGTTCCTTGCCTCGGCTGTCCCTAGAGGATCTCTGATTTAGAGTTACACGCATTTGAGGCTAGCCTTAGAGTCCGACAATGTGTAATACTGCCAGAGCAGCAAGAACTAAACAGTAATGACCTCGGGCCAGGCACGTAGTGTTCCAGGGATGCTTCTGCCTTGAACAGGGTGACCTGGGAAAGCTCAGTGATGTCTGAACTGGAACTTCCTTATCTGAAAGAGAAATGAGCAGGAGAGCTGGTTTGCGAGCGCCTTTGACTCTGAAACTTCCCATGAATCCCAATTCTATTTTCATTACTTATTTTCTTTGTTCAT
>CABHPR010145839.1:0-13278 GCA_902168415.1 Peromyscus melanophrys | reverse complement strand
TTTAATTTCTCTATGTCATGCAACCAAGGCATGTAGTGTCTTCAGCAACATGGTCTCATCTCATTCTGGAGGACAGCTAAGAGCAATACAATAGCCTTATTGTTTTAGGAGCCTCTGGACACTGTGACCACAACTTAAGAAAGTATCCCACACCACTTGCCACTGGGAGTTTTATTTAACAACCTATAACTTCTGAAGGTGGTATTATCTGCATCTCACCTCAAACTTCTTTTTTTATAGTTTAGCTTACAAAATTCCATATACTTTTTTCATACATCTTTAGTTTGGGTTAACTACTCATTCCCATCCACTCAATTCCCTATCCCTCCCCCCACCATACTCATCTCCACTTAAAGCTTTCTGCCTTCAAGGTTCCCTTTTTCTATTTTCACATCCAATGTGATCTATAAGCATCTTTTGAATGAGTTCCTCCTGACAATATGTCATCTTCATAGCCAGGCTCAGCAACAGTCTTTTAGCCTTAAGAAGTCACCAGTCTTGAATGCTGTGGATATCACTCTGTATCAATAAAGCACTGATTGGCCAGTAGCCAGACAGGAAGTATAGGCGGGACTAACAGAGAAGAGAGGAGAGGAAACAGGAAGGTGAAAAGAGAGACTGCCTGGAGCCGCGGCCAGAACAAGGAAGATGTAAAGTACCGGTAAGCCACGAGCCACGTGGCAAAGTAGAGATTAATAGAAATGGGCTAAATATAAGAGTAAGAGCTAGACAATGATAGGCCTGAGCTAATGGCCAAGCAGTTTAAATAATGTAAGCGTCTGTGTGTTTATTTTGTAAGTGGTTTCTGGGAGCGGCGGGACTTGGGAGCTGGCGGGACTTGGGAGCTCGAGAGAAATTTTCCAGCAACACTTGAACTTTTCAGGTTTGAGACGTTTGCTGAGTGGGTAACTTCTGTCATGTGCTCTTGGAAGAACTCAGCCAGCACTGATTCACTCGGTGAATATCCACTAATTGACTTGTCAGGGCAGGTGTTGAGTGGCAGTGTTCTGTATGTCACTGCAGTGAACTGGATGGACAGAGGACAGGCTGCAGTTCTGAATACCACCTTATCACAACCCATCAGATCAACGAGCTCAGCCTAGGTTCTTTGCTAAGTATCCAGAACATGTTGTGGCTCCCACAAAGGGAGAGCCAGTGCCTTCAGAGACAGGAGAGATCAGAATGGCAGTCCTTCCCATCTTAGTCTTAGGCGAGGCAAATCTAACCTTGCTCAGTAAAGTGGGATTCTGTTTTGCTTCTCTCAAAACCATCGCCTCCTTTCTCAGGTTTTAAAAGAAAGTTTTTAAGAGCTTGGAAGATAATGTGGTGAGTAAAGCACTTTCTGGGTAAGCATGAGGACCCGAGCTCAATACCTAGCAGTTAAATAAAAATCCCAGGTGGTGCTGTGTGCTTAAAACCTAAACACCAGCCAGGATACTCCCTGAGGCTTGTAGGCCAGTCTACCTAGTCTAACCAGTGAGAACCAGGCCCCAAGAAAACCCTGTCTCAAAATCAAAATAGGTATACTTCTCCTGAGAAATGACACCCAAAGTTGACCTCTGGCCTTCACATACATGTACACCCATACACACAAACATACACACCTGCACATAGATAGAGGTTAAGTAGTATAGGATTGTGAGTTCTGGTTGTGACATTTTTTTTCTCTATGACCTTGCTTACCATTCCTGGCTTTCCTTGTCCCAGCTCTTCAATTGGGGAGTAAGGAAGATTGGATACATCCCACATGAAAACCTTGCCACCACAGGGTGAT
This sequence comes from Peromyscus melanophrys, assembly GCA_902168415.1. Lineage (NCBI taxonomy): Eukaryota > Metazoa > Chordata > Mammalia > Rodentia > Cricetidae > Peromyscus > Peromyscus melanophrys. Next base: position 11,504 of record CABHPR010145839.1, on the reverse strand, counting down.
CAATAAATATTTGATACACATCATCAATATGCAATCATGACTAAAGAAATTTCATAGTGAGGTCTTTTAATAATGAATTTAGTGTTCCTCCTTTCAGAGGCACAGTCTCATTCCAGACAGTACCTTCACTTGGTAAAGTTTCTGGACTACTTTTCTGTATTGCTATGATGAACAAGTAGTTTTTTGGGATAAGTTCCCTCTTGAATTCTAAGTTTTCTTTACTATAATTCTTAGAAACTTACTGAATATGTATCATGTACAAGGCTAGGAAATTCCCTGTATATAGAAAGACCACATGGGTGGTATCTGCCCTATGTTAGTAGTGTTGACAAAATGGGTTTAATAGTCATTATAACACAAAATAAAGATATTGTACAATTAAAATGAGTTCTAGGGATAAAACAGAGACTTACTTAAAATGAAAGTTTATTATTCTTCTACTTGAAGTTTCAAGACAGGATGAGGGATTATGGGTTGACTTTACTTCAAAAATCTTTCAAGAACCCTAGCTCCTGTAGAATGAGCCCTCATAAAGCTCTGCAGAAAGTCACTTGTGTTTGTAATTATGTAGCAACTCTGTGTGACTTCCTTCTCAAGATCTCTTCATGGTCCAAACAACAACTGCCCTAGTCATTGTAGCTGCATTCCAGCCAGCAAGAAGAAGAAAGGACAAAGGACAAAATCCATGTGCTTCTTCAAAAATACTTACACAGGGACCCATGACACTTTAGCATGCACATCATCATCAGATATGTGTCAACAGCTACAAAAGTAGTTGGAAAATGTCTTCTGTACTCTGGCTAGTAAGCCCCAGTTTCTAAGAAGGAAAAAGAGAGTTGATATTAAGAAAAATGAATAGTCTATTCTATTGCTGTTAAACCATTCTATAGAGTAAGAAATAGTTCTGGAGGGGTTTGGGAGCTTCTTAGCTCACCTAGATCTGAGCCCAGATTGTGAGTTTTACTTATCCTCACTCCACTCTCTCTATGAAAAGCCATGACATTAGTACGTGGAATCATGCAGTCTGACTCTAGAAACTCCTGGTCCCAGACTCTGCACCTGTCCCTTCCATTGCTCTATAGCAAAATCACATTAGTCACCTTTCAGCACTGTGACCAAATACCTAAGAAAATTCCCTTTAAGGCAAATAGTTGGTTTGGGTTCATAGATTCAGGATTTTCACTTCAAAGTCGGCTGTTTCTATCTCATAGTTGCCAGGAGGGAGACAATGAAATGAAAAGTCCAAGGATAAGGTACACCTTTCAAAGGTATGTCCTTTGTGACCTAGGCCCTCTAGCCATAGCTTCCACTGCCATCTCGTAATCCATTCCATTGGGCATCCTTTAATGGATTAATCTACTGATTAGGTTAGAACTCTCATGATCCAATCACCTCTCAATGACTGTATCCACTAGGTGGGAATCAACCCATTAACAGAAGCGGGAATGCTACCTAGGTAAACTATAACAGAGTTTAAGCTTAAGGGATATATTCAACCTTCAGAAATGTGATGCTTCTGGAACAAAAAAAATCACAAAAAGTATTTCCTTGCTTTCTTCATGTTTAAAATGAATATAATAATACCTACTAAAGTTTAAGATCAGGAGGTTTAATATATAAAATAGCAATACCCAAACACCCCAGAGGAATGCAATAAACAAAGGCAACACACAGTCTTTCCATGTAAGACATTGGTTGTATTAGTTTATGTGAATGTATCCTTGCAGAGGGCATTTATTTCTACTCAGGTCACTCTTTAAAGGTTTTATGCAAATAGTGGCACTTATATTTAGTTGACAAACAGAGATTATAGAGGAAAGCACTCTAGACAGGGATCTGCCATTGTGTAGGGACAGGCATGATATCTGGGGAAGGCTGAAGAATAAAAGAAGACAGAACTCCATGAATCTTTGATGAAGGATAGTTGTTATTGTGCTTGCATGACTACTCTGCAAATCTTTCATTCCTCAATGTCATCTTCAAGTTATAGTATAAGCTGGTGGCTTTAGCCACTTCTGCTCATGGTTATGTGGCTCCAGCAGTCTAGCTGAAGAAGAAAAGAGGGAAATGGGTGTGGGGGTTGCTAAGGCATGTCTTGAGAGGAATTGTAGCTGAACCTCAGGAAGCAATTTGATAGGTGATTCAGTGAAAGATGCAAAGAGAAACAATAGGGAGGAAGAGTCTGCTCGGTTTCCAAAGGCAAAGGCCTGGATTATCCAGAAGAAACTCTCTGACACAGTGCCATACACAGAGAATGCCAATATTTTGATTTCCTTATTTCTCTGCTCCTAAATTCATTCACAAATCTTTAGAAGACTTCAACAGAGATTTTGTGGTCTCTTAGCAATGTGATACTAGAAGTTACAACTAAGTTGCCATCTACAGTGTGCAGGGATGGAGAAAGTACCGAGTAAAACATCATGAAAGGAGAAACTTCACTGAGAAGATAAGATGTCCCCAGAAACCAAAAAAAAAAAAAAAAAGCTTAAGAGTGATTTGTTATGTTCTAGGGCTTGAAAGAATGGAAGATCTTTTCCCATTCTGTGGGCTGTCGCTTTGCCTTGTTGACCGTATCCTTTGCTCTACAAAAGCTTTTCAATTTCAAGAGGTCCCATTGATTGATTGTTTGTCTCAGTGTCTGAGCTACTGGTGTTATACCTAGGAAGCGATCTCCTATGCCAATGCGTTCAAGACTACTTCCTACTTTCTCTTCTAGCAGGTTCAGAGTAGCTGGATTTATGTTGAGGTCTTTGATCCACTTGGACTTAAGTTTTGTGCACGGTGATAGATATGGATCTATTTGCAGCCTTCTACACGTTGATATCCAGTTATGCCAGCACCATTTGTTGAAGATGCTTTCTTTTTTCCATTGAACGCTTTATGTACCCACTCATAGGAGAATACTAGTTGTGGAACAAGGATGACTGGACGGCCACTCACAACACCAGGGAGGCTACCTGGAAAACAGGACCCCAAGAAAGACATGGGGATTGCCCAATGACGGAGAAATGGATGAGATCTACATGAACAGTCTGGACGCCCCAGGTGGAGCTCCGGGAGTCCAATTGGTGAGAAGGAGGAGGGTTTATGTGAGCAAGAGTTGTTGGGACCAGGGACGGAAGGAATACAGAGACAAGTGGCCAAACGAATGTAAACACATGAACTGTGAACCAATGGCTGAGCGGCCCCCAACTGGATCAGACCCTTGGAATGGGTGAGACAGTTGATTGGCTTGATCTGTTTAGGAGGCATCCAGGCAGTTGGACCGGGTCCTGTGCTCAGTACATGAATTGGCTGTTTGAAACCTGAGGCTTAGTAGAGACCCTTGGCCCAGCCTGGGAGGAGGGGACTAGACCTGCCTGGGCTGAGTCCACCAGGTTGATCTCAACCCTCGGTGGAATCTTTGCCCTGGAGGAGATGGAAATGGGTGGTGGGGGTGGGGGGGGAGGGGGGGATGTGGGTGGGGGGGAGGCGGGCGGGACGGGAGGAGGGAGAACAGGGGGAATCTATGGCTGATAGGTAAAGTTGAATTGTATATTAAAATTAAAAAAAAAAAAAGCTAAGAGAAAAATGAGGTAAAAATACATAGTTATACAGTTTGTAATCTGAAAGCTATTACTGTGTTTTATTCTCCCCATTTTCCCCTGTAGATATGAGCTGCTATATGGTGTCATTTTATTACTCTGTTAAAGTACTACTCCAACATGAAAAAAAAAAAAAAAAAAAAAAAAAAGAATGGAAGGTCTTTGGTAACTGAGCTGTTCCCGTGGAGGGAACTGTAGGACATCAGGCTCTTCCTCTCTTCCTTTTGATTCTCAACAAAAGACCATGAAGTAAACAGTTTTCTCCAGGACCAACAGGGGAGCAAAGTATATAGAGACAGAAATGAGTTCAGAAGTCCTAATCATCATATCTGCCACATCCTAGTGGTGGGCTTTCCCTAACTTAGCCTTTCTGAGCTTGTGTCTTCTTCCATCACATGGAGACAGAACATTTCTCCTGCCCAGAACTAACATAGCTGACTTTCTACACTTCCTCTTCAGTTACTCAGAATTAGAAAAGTTAGCCAAGCTTTTCTGCTTGGGATAAGCTACATATGCATAAGGCAAGATTTCCCTAAATTGTCATTAAATGTTCAGTGAAAAGTGTGGTCCTTCAGGCCTCAGATGATGTCCATAGCATAGGGCTAATCCTTGGGGACACGGTTGAATATAGATGAGAAGAACTCATTTCAGCAACTTCAAATTCTCTCAGAATTCATGACTTGAGCACTCTGAACTGAACTTGAACCCTCTGGCATTCCGATCAGCTTATGCAGTTTTGATTGCAAGAGAAGAGAATTTTAAAAAGTCATTAAACAAGGTGAAAAGCCTTATTGGACACGAATTGGCTCTTAAAGAATATTACAATGATATAAAGCTCAAATGGGTCAGAAATTTATGAAAGTCATTTCCCTTAAATAAAACATGATTTTAAATATTCAAGGGAGAACATTTGCCAGATGTACTGAGTGTCTTAAAACATTTGAATGACTGCAAGTCTTTTCTCATTCCAAAGACTCTGTGTTGGATGGTGGAATGCCTGTATCATCACAGGCAACTCCTCTGGGCCCAAAGCCTATACATTAAGGGACATATAAGGTGCTGTAAATCTAGGAACAGAGCCATGCTGACTGCCCCTTTTCTTCCCAGGCACAGAAGTCACCTGGATATTGGACACATAGACTAAGAGCCCTGGTTATCAATGAAGTTGCCTGCTCTTCAAACATAATTTGAGTTGTTTTTTTTTTAAGCAAACTCTAAGGCTATTTTACAATTAAAATACCCAGCATTTAATACAATGAGGCAGTGAATAATCCAGTTTGTTTAAAAGATGAGCAACTAGAACAAATACAGGAAAAAAGAAAAAAAAAAACAAGATAGAACAGAAAGAAAATGAACAGAGTAGTAGATGGTAGAAAAACAAGTAAAGGAATATGTGGATAAATATGTTGACATTTATTTGGTTAGATAGGTAAAATAGATTAGATTATAAATTAAAATGGCAATTTATGGGTGGGTAGATCATTCCATATATAGTTGGATACTAGGATGAGTGGGTTGATTTATGAAGGATATACAAATGAATAACGAATGGATGACAAGAAGAGGTAGATGGACAGATGGATGTATGTGTGTATGAGTAGATGAGTGGGTGAATGAATAAATGGATAAGTCAAAATAGGGACTAACTGAAAATTGCTATTTGAAGGAACTGACAATTTCACACTTAGCCTAGTCCCAAGCTTCTATTTCCATTTTAAAAATAACATATATCCCCTTCAAGATAAAGATCTATAATGCCCTAATCCAAAAATAAAACACCATCTCTCTCTGATTCTTTATACTAAACAATATGTGGCAATTAACACAACAATTGGGGCTCAGACAATCTATCATATATAACTTTATAGGTCATGTGGTCATAGCTAAGTCACAACAGCAATATGAGTCCTGTGTCATTATTTCCAAAACAAAGCTACTTCTAACACTGCAACTTGTCTACCAAGCTAGCGCTTTTCCTCCTCTTTCCTAACAGTATTTTTATTTTCTTTCGGAGGCATTTGCCCATTCTCAAAGAGCAAATGACAGCTGCGCAATAACACAGAGCTGCATTCATATTTGCTTGTAACAAGGTTCTACCCAATGAGAAAGGGGGGGAAGTACTTTAATCTGGAGATTAATGAAGTAGCTGACTACGGCCTTTGAGATTTGGCCATTCTTCCTGCTTTAATTTTTGTTGTGTGAGGTCTTATTCTTAGAGCTGCAACGTCAGCTACTTTAACCATGAAGGCAAAGGCATGAAATTCCAACCAGGCTGAAATGCTGCCTTGCTACATGAGACACACAGAAAAATAGATATCACATACAATGTCTTCAACCCACTGGGTACTACTCTGCATAAATTTATCTATTTCACTTCACCATTATAGATACTTTATCATTTCACATGTCAAATCAATGAGACACAGAATCTCATGCAAGCTGACAGTCAATACACACACACACACACACACACACACACACACACACACACACACACAACTAGGATCTGAAATCAGTTAAAAGTAACTCCTGTGACCTTCACACTGTACTGCTTTCTCCTGTGAGTTGAGTATTTAATTTTGGGTGCAACCCAAATCATTCCAAGTTGTATTAACTGTCTTTTTAACTTACCTGGCTACTTTGAACAGGTGATAGTGCCAATCTGTCACATCATCTTGAAAGTAGTTTTAAGTCATATATACTACTATTATCAACTATGTATATTTGGCAAAAACAGAATTACAAAGGCTGAGTCACCCACCCACCTGACAAGCAGAATGGGTAAGTGCGAGAGCTGGGGTGGGAAGAAGCCCAAGTTTGCTTGCTCTGAAGCTGACTCATAATCCACCCCGTGGCCCCTCCTTCCTGTACGGTGCTCATTTCTTTGAACAGAATAAAAAAACTCAACGGAATCCTCAGTGATACTAATGAAACCTGACGCCTAGGCTGAAAATAGTCCTGCAGGCCATAGAGAGAAATTGCAAGCAGACAGGGTATTCAGTATTGTCTGAGGTCCCTAAGGGTGGTTATGCTCAGCTCCAACCTGGAAAGGTCACCTCTTTCCCCAGCTTTGTGATTTAGAAAGGGGGTATGCTCCAGGGATGAGCATACCAGCTCCCTTCAGAATCCCCATCTTTCTTAATCATGACTCTCTCTCTAGTCCAGTTGCTGGAAAAGCACATCCACTGCCCTTCTGTGTATCCTCAGTGAACTCAAAGTTTAGCCAATGTACTCAGGAAGGGCAGGAGTAGAGTCAGAGGGAGAATAAGACACTAGAGAACCCAATGGCTGGAAAGTAGTCAAGAATCAGGCCTGTGATCTGGAGAGCCTCCAAGACCAGCTTAGAGAACACCTTCAGTTATAGGCAGAGGGTGTGAATGTGAGGCTCAGTGTGTCCATTAATCATTACAGCCACCATTCTACGAAGTAGGCACTGGGATGATGAAACTCATTTCATTCTACAAAAAAAAAAAAAAGTGTTAGAAATAGCGGATAATCCAGAGAAAAAGCAAATATCCTCCCAAAATAAATCTATCTGAAAAGAAAAGGAGAGGAAGAAGGGGTGGACTAAGAACGGGAGAGGAAAGAGAGATTAGAAGGAGAGAGAAAGCAGAGATGGAAGAAAGGGATGGAGGGAGACGTGCCCAAGATCCCAGAGCAAGGAAGTTTATGAGGCAAGCTGTGTATGCAGGCAAGCTTTGCATGATCCCCAAGACCCTGCTCTTCCCGGGTACTGTTGGTGAGTGTCTAAGAAGAGAAAAACACTCAAAACAGAAATCAAAAAAGGAAGAAAGAAGAGTCAAGAGTCCCAAGGAGTTGCAAAAGTTGAAAAAAAGAGAGAGAAATCAGGTTTGCAGCACATGTTGCTCCTACAGGATACATTACAAATTGAGCCAGTTTGTGTGACTGGAGAGGAGAAGGGTGCCTGCCATTGCTTGATGGAATCTCTAAACTCTCTTAAATACCAGTGGTTTAGTGAGATTAGGGGATCAGTCAAACAGCGAGCAGGGGAACTTTCCAGGTCATAGGACAAAGATGTGACTAAAGTTGCATGTCGTGTGTGTGTGTGTGTGTGTGTGTGTGTGTGTGTGTGTGTGTGGTCAGCATTTGAGCATTGAGCATTTTGTATGCATGTGTGTGGTATGAGTTCATGTGTATCCTGTATGTGTGCATTGTGTATATTTGTATTATGTGCTGTGTACTAGGTGTGTTTGTGTGGTGTATATGTAACTCTGTGTGTATCTTTTCCTAACTTTGTAGCACATATAGTCATTAATCTGTGTGCTTTTTTTTCTAGGAGGTTGAATTTTCCTTCTAATTCTTTAAAAAGTGTTGGGGAGTTATATGAGAAAAGATTGGAGAAGTTAGACAAAGGAATTTCAAGTGGAAATGTGAATGTCATGGGGGTTCAGATGACACTGCCCTGCTTTAGCTATAAGTGGGGTAGGCATCTTGTTGTGCTGACTTCACTCTATATGTTTAGTAACCTCATTGATACTGGAACAGTCAACCCACCTGCAATCTGCTTCTCGGTGGAAGCCAAAGCTAACCATCCCATCCACCTTTGCCTTCTTCCTCTGTCAGGTTTGGCTCATAGTGGGGAGGTCACTGTGACCCTTTGGGACTCCATATGCACTTCTAGGTACTACTCGTCCTGTCTGTGGTAGTAGGGCTATCAAATCACACATTGTTCTGAGGTTGTTTTTCCAACTATAAAATGGGACAATAACCACATTCTTTCCTTTGCACTTCAGCATGCTGACATCAAACGTCCCCTCCCCTTTTATCTACAGGACATAGGCACACATTATCCCTCAGTTGGAAATATTCTTCTCATCCCCTTTTGTTGCATTTCATTGTTGTTATGATAAATCATTCAGATAAAAACAACTTATGGGAGAAAAGGTTTATTTGGCTAAAATTCCAGGTTATAGACTGTGATAGTAGAGAATACACAGTGGCAAGGACTGTCAAGGAGAGAACTGGTCACATTACATCCAGGGTCAAGAGCAGAGAACAATGCATTAATGTTTGTATGTTAGTTCTCAACTCATTTTCTCCATTCTTATACAATCCAGGATAGCCTACCCAAAAATAGCACTACTTACAACGAGAAACTTTTCCTACCTCAATTAATATAATCAAAATACTTTCCCATAGGCATGCCCAGAGACCAAGCTAAACTAGACAATCCTTCCCTGAGACTCCTTTCCCAAATTATTCTAGATTATGTGCGGTTGACAATTAAAACTAACTGCCATATATCCTTTTTCATACAGTCTCCTAGACACTTCCTTCTGGCCTTCATAGACTTGTCTTAGCTGCCCTAGCTGGTGCATTTGATGACATGTCACCATGGTAACTTGCTAAAACCACACGCTTTCTTAGGTGAGAGTGAGTGTGTGTTTTTGTTTGCCACTGCAGCCTAAGCTCAAGCAGCATGCCTTTCACTTAGAAAGTATCTAAAACCCATTTGGAGAGCTATTGAGTATCCTTCAAAGATCATGAGGATCAAAGAGTTGAATGTACTTAAAAGGCTATTAAAAATGTAGGTGAGGAATTGAAGAAAGAGAAAACCTTCACACTGTTGGGGGGAATGTAAAATGGTGCAGCTTCTGTGGAAAACAGAAAAAAAAAAGATTCCTCAAAACATTGAAAATAGAACTGCCATGGAATCTAGTGGTGTGATTTCTGGGTATTTTTCCAAAATCATTGAGACCAAACTTTCTAAATGTTGTTAGCATTCTGTTGTTCACTGTAACACTGCTCACAGTAGTGTAGTAACAACCTCAATGTCCATGGCCAATTGAATAGATAAGAAAACCATGACACATACATGCAATGGGATATTATTCTACCCCCTTTAAAAAAATTACACCATATCTGACAATATAGATGAATGTTGAAAACATTATACTAAGTGGGACAAGTCAGTCAAAGAAATACAGAATTATTTTATTTACATTTGAAAGTAGTTAATTTCATCTATCCCTGGTGCATGAGCTGGTTTTCTGGATCCCATTCCTTATAGTGGAATGCCTTGCTCAGTCTTGATGCAGGAGGGAGGCGCTTGATCCTGCCTCAACTGAATGCACCAGGCTTTGCTGACTCCCCATGGAAGCTCCTACCCTTTTGGAGGAGGGGAATGGGAAGTGGGTTGTGGGGAAGGATGTGGGGGAGCAGAAGGAGGGATGAGATAGGGGATCTGTGGTTGGTCTGTAAAATGAATATGTAGCTGAAGTTTTCTCTGGTCCTGCCCAGCCCCATGGACCCTGCAGCCACTTATAAAATAATCACTCAGAAGCTTATGTTAACTATAACTGCTTGGCCATTAGCTCAGGCCTACCACTGACTAGCTCTTACATTTAAAATCAGCCCATTTCTGTTCATCTCTATGTTGCCATGTGTTCCATGGCTTTGCCTGTGGGCCATTAGGGTTATTGCTCCTTGGATGGCAGGCTGGCATCTACTGACTCAGCCTTCTTCTTCCCAGAATTCTCTTCTCTACTTGCCCTGCCTATACTTCCTGCCTGGCTACTGACCAATCAGCATTTTATTAAACCAGTATACAAAATCATTATCCCACAGCATGAATAAAAAAAATTCTTAAAATAAAAAAAAGAAAAAAGAAGCAAAATGGTGCTGGACAGTGACTTGAGAGGGAGGAATAGAGAGCTACTAATCAGGTTTTAGAATAGTAGGATGAATAAGTTCTAAATATATGCAGCTCCATGTACCTATAGTATATAGTACCATAATGTTAAATATTACATACTTAATATTTAATAGGAGCAATCTTACACATTGATGGGGAGGAACCTTACACTGTAATAGTAGAACACAGTTGATAAAAAGGGGAAAAGGAGAAGAATTGGGACAGTGGTTTAAGTTAGGAGAGAAATGGGAGGGTAGGATAGAAGAGGGGGTAGAGAGAGATAACTAACACTAAGATGTTTGAAAAAAGCCACATGGAAGCCTACTATTTTATGAGCTTCTGTGTACATGTGTGTGCATGATTGTGTGCCCACATGTGTTTTTGTAGTCATATATACATAAAAGTTTGAGTTATCCTACACAGGGGATAATGTTCCTCCCAGAAGCCAGAAGTTGATGAATAAAAATCCCAGTGCCCGGTATGGGACACCTCCTCTCAAATTGTTTGTCAGGGATGTCCCAGTGGTTACCAAAAATACACAGCCTTCTGCTATTGCTCTTGGTTGCCCACCGGAACTTAATGGTAAAACCCAATTTCTGGAAACATCACACACTTTTGCCATAGGGCATAAAGAAATCAGGTTTGTACTAACCTGAAAACATTTTCCCTAATGGCTAATATTCATACTACCAAAATATGCAATGCAGGCTGTTGATAGGAAAAGTCAGCAACAGTTTTACCCAGCTGTGAACTCTGTGAACCACAATAATGGCAAGATGTGCCCATGGCTGCAGTAGTGCCATGAAAGTTATTAAGGTAACCAACCACTTTCTGATTGCATTTAAGATCTGCTCCACAGGTGGAAACTCAGACCTGTATCTGATGAACTCATAGGCCCAATGTATGAACCTACTACTATTATTTTGTTAAGTGAACTACTAATCAAACTAACTAAACTCATATCCCTCTCTACCTATAGATTAATGCAGCTCTCAAACCTCATCAGATAATTTGGTTGGGGGGGGATGTAGCTAATGCAGAAATTCACAATTGGTCAAAGTACAGAGAGTAAGTGTTTGTGGAGTGCTGAGCCACAAATGGGATATCTATATCACAACACTTTCCCTAAGGTTCGATGACTATCCCAGAAGAAGAGATGAAAATATTATAAGGGCTAGAAGTTGGGGAGGACCAGATCAAAACACCGTTTTTCTATATTTGACAGGACAACTGTACTCACAAACTCACAATAGATTTGGTTACTA
>CABHPR010145838.1:0-15401 GCA_902168415.1 Peromyscus melanophrys | reverse complement strand
ATCTTAAATTAATCCATTTCTATAAATCTATACCTTGCCACATGGCTTGTGGCTTACCGGCATCTTCACATGCTGTTTGCCATGTGGCAAGGTATAGATTTATAGAAATGGATTAATTTAAGATATAAGAACAGTTAGCAAGAAGCCTGCCACGGCCATACAGTTTGTAAACAATATAAGTCTCTGTGTTTACTTGGTTGGGTCTGAGTGGCTGTGGGACTGGCAGGTGACAGAGATTTGTCCTGACCATGGGCCAGGCAGGAAAACTCTAGCTACAGATATTCTATTCCTTTCTGTACCCATGTTACTGTTCTATCAGTCTTAGAAGATGTATGTGAGAATGAGCAATGAATGGGTGAGTGTTCCTTTAAGTATAAGAGATTTACCCTTGTGTATTTCTCTATATCTTTCACTCCTTTAAATTTTTCTTAAGAATTTCAAAGCATTAAACTTTTCTGTCAAGGGTAATACAATTTACATATACACATATAAATTGTTTGCAGATCTGGGCGTTATATTGTCTCTCGATTGGAAAGGTGCCTACATGTGTGCATTTTCAGAGCTTTCAAGTGATTCTAACATATGCTCAGGATATGTAATGAACAACTTCTCTAGCCACAGCCTTGTAGCCCACATCCTTTTTAGAAGATATTCTAATGGCCTTTCTGATTTGTTATTACCTGTGTCCTAACTGGATGATTGCTGTATGGGATGATTCACAAATATCTGAGGTCAGATCGTGTTTTACTGGGATTCATTCATTATCTTGATAATAGGACTCATTTCAAAACACTCAAAGCAATAATGTTCTCTTTGTGTAAGTCTAACAATTTTTGTCACCAAGTGACATCAATAGTTTAGAGATAGGTTGAGAAAAATGGATAATTTAGAAGGTTATGCAGGGCAAAAATCATTTAAAGTTTCGCATTGGATCCTCTACATAGATAGTCATAATTTTGCACTGCCTATAATACAAATGTTACATAGGTAAACTGGACTCCCTCACCCATCATGGATAATTATACTCACATTCAACAGTCCAGCTTTTTTGAATTACCACTTTCTTCCCATTTTGCAGGTTCCCTTGATCATTTCTTTTCATAAAATAGACCTTATGGATTTCTTCTTGTACATTTCATTATTATTTCAGGGTTTAGACTCCAATTATCCTATATATGTTAATTGAATAAATTGTTGGCTCCTATTGTAGACTCATGTCTAATTTGTCAGCCTTGTGTTTTTCTCTATTCAAATGTTAGTTTGTATTAAATGATGTCTTTTAAATATACTAAAAATAATGCAATAAGTTTATTCTAAAGAGTCAATATTTATAATGCCACTTTAATTACTGCCTTCCATTTTTTAATTAATATAAAACTTTAGATGGTATGTTAAAATTGTGTGGAGCTAAAAATATTTTTCAAAATACTTCTGAGCTGATTAAATGTCAAACTAAGAATCATGACTCCAATTATAAACATACTAAAATGTATATATTTATAACTTTGAAGTGTTGAATCACATCATAAACATTACTTCATTAAATGAAGAAAACTCAATATAACTTTTGTTGTATTTTCATCAGAATTTAACAACCTAAGTTATTGAAGGGTTGAGAAGTTGTTCTTCAGGGAGTCCCTGAACGCCCCCAAAACAACACAGGATAATGTCATTGCTCTTGTCTGTTTACCACACTCTTTGGTTGCAGGACATAGGAAAATTAAGTTCAAACTGAGTTAGAAGCTTTCTTCTTGTTTGCTAGCTTTCACAGTACTATCAGTGCTATATAAGCTACTGGGGTAGAAAGAACATCAACAGCCTTAGCCAGCTGTGAACCCTATGTTCTGTGATAGCAACCTGCCTTACCCGAGCTTTTTAATCTCGCTGCATGTTTCAATATCAACCTTCAGGCAATCTGATCAAACTGATTAAATACTGGAGTCGGTGTTACAGGGATAGTCAAGTGCATTATGATTGGATTTGAAGCACACTGCACGGGAAAGAATATATGTTTGGTTCTCAAAACCGAGTGAAATTTGATGGCTAGGGTGGTCCTAGGCTACAGGACACTAGAACTGTTATTTTACTAAACTGGCATGTTATGATTATCAAATATTAATCTTCTGAATATTAATATTCACAACCACAAATTGTTGCTGCTCTCAATTTTGATCAGCAGTGGTTTTTATTTGCTTTGGTTTGGTTTTGTTTTTTACTGAGGGCAATGAGTATTTCTGAGACTCGAACTGGTAAAGATGAAGAGAATATGTGAATTTCACATGCTCAGTCCTTATGGGGACATCTATATCACACTATATCACCCTCTCCAATTCACTGGGAACCAGAGAAACACAGATTAAAGACTCTAAGACACATAGACAAAGCAAAGGTTGTGGAATTCTGCCTTCCAGGCAGGAAATTTCAGTTGCACTCAGAGACTCCAGTAGCTTTGCAAGGCTTACCTTGAATGTCCCATTCAATAGTCAGCCACAGCTGGGTGATGGTGGCATTGGCCTTTAATCCCAGCACTCAGAAGGCAGAGGCAGGCAGATCTCTGAGTTCTAGGCCAGATTGTTCTGCAGAGTGAGTTCCAGGACAGCAAGGGCTACACGGAGAAACTCTGTCTCAAAAAACAAAACCAAAAGCGTTCAGTCACATACACATATGGGAAAGGGATTCATTAAGACCCACCTTCACCTGAGGATTTATACTTAATTAATAGCTGCTAAGGGGCAGGGCTTACAGGGCTGAAGCTATCCCTGAGGAAGTGTTGGCAGTTAATGGCTGCTAGGGAAAGAGGAGTCATATTCTTCAGTGATGTAGCTTCATGCTCCTGTAATTAATCCCTATTCATGCTTTGCCTGGGACCCTGCAAGTCTTATGGCTGGCAGGGAGACAATCCACATAAGGTGAAGAATGAAATTGAGTTAGCACCACCTTTTCAAGTGCTGGGTCAAAGCTCCCAGAGTCTGACATTGTGGTTTGTTTCTTTTACACACTTAAGCACAGTATAACTTTAGAAAGAGGTGTCCATGTGACAGTTATCACAACTCAGCTTTAGAGACAGCTACACGCTTTCTTTAAGCTCTTCCTCCTATAATGCTTATAAGCACAAACCTAATTAAACCCAGTGGATCACAGGAGTGGGGGCGGGAGAGCAATGGGAAAGTTAAGAAAGGAAGAAATCAGCAGGTGTGGAATGGGATGAGAAAACTAGAATGGAACAGAAAGTTAATATATCATAATATATTGCATATACCTAGGGAAATGACTAAATGAAACCCATTATCATGTATATGCATATGATAATAAAATAAAAAGGAAATTAAAAATAATTCAAATGCATAATTTGCATCCTTTTTCTATCTAATTTTTTCAATGTAACTTCCCTTTTTATTTTCTTAGTATATTAAATCCATTCATTTATGTGAAATAAAGTAGTGAAAAAGAAACATTAAGTTATAATGTGTGACACTAACACACAGCACAGCTAATAACACCCAATATAGTAAAAATGAAAGACTGTGAAAAGAGGAGGGGTTATACGTGTTGTTGGGCACTTGTACATTACTTTGCTGCATTCCCATACAGTTATCTTTTACGTATTATTGTGAGAGCACCACAGGATGGTCAAAACAGTGGAAACTACAAACTATATATGCAATACTCAAAATTGAGCTGCAAAGGAGCTTGTGAACAGCACTTGCCATGCTCTCTCACCACCTTCTAACAAGATTCTGGGGATGATTAGGTGTTCGGTTCCCAGCAGGGTGAGAGAAAAGTCTAAGGCCATTTTATTTTAAATTTCAAAGAGAGTACACTCAAGAGATATGACTTACATGTAATCCGCTTGACTCAAATGAGATGGAATAAATATTATGCTAATTAAGTGACTCATTTCTATAGTCAGATCTAAAAGTTTCCTCTGGTAACAGTTAAAAATAAAATGGGCTGGGATTTTAACAGTCCTCTGCACGAAGTACAGTTTAAATACTTTAATTTTGTAAAAATGTGATATTAATTGGCTAAGACTGCCAGAGCAATTATAATATCTGTGGGTGGTTTGAAGTTGACGCCGATCAGTGATGCTTCATCGAGTTTAATAAAATGATACTGCTTTATTTGGCCTGAATAAATTCAATGCAAGTGAACCATGTACATTCAGTGATACTGCTTCTTTGTGAACTTACAGTTTCTTCCCTCGTTATCCAATGTTAGCTCTAGAAGGATTTAGATAGACTTTATCCCCCTCATCCATTCTATTGATAATAAAATGACAGTCTGGATAATTTGACTAACTTGTCAAACATTTGCATAATGAGCTCCCACTTGAGAGAAACCCTTGAGATTATATCTGCAACTTCATGGTTTTTACTACTTCTAATACAAACAATGCCATTAATTCCAAGAAAATCATTTCTATACTTTATTATCAATTGTAACAATGGGGAAAATTGAATCTGAATAATATTCTTTCAGCTCTGATTTGAAAATTATTTTATTTCTCAATACTCAACAGGATGCTAATAGTTATTCCTGAATTTGTTCACTAAATATACAGGTAAGTTGTAGAGTACTTTATAGAAGAAGGGTAATTTGAAAATTATGAATTATATTTCAACTAGTCATAAAATTTAACATTTATCAAAATTTTCATATAGGATCCAAATTCATTTGTTACAGAAAAACCCAGTTTCACCAGTATACCACAGAGCACTGTGTATCTTTTAGAATATGTAGCAAAATTTTAATATTTCAGAATTTGAAAAGTGAACATATTTTATATCTGATGTCAGTGATATTATGCCTAAACCCATAACTTAGTTACCTAATGTAAGGCACCTGTATATCTGACTCCAATTCCAGCTTGATAAAGTAGAAGGAAAAGTGTTTAAGAAGTGACCCACAGATTTTAGACAGTCATCAGAGCTACCTTATGACCTAAGAAATACTTAAAGTTCTGGTGTCTAAATTTCATTATCTGCAATGTAAGAGAATTATACATAATGACTTTGGTGTTCATTTCTCTAAGGTTATGTGATTTCATACTTTAAAAGATCATATTCAAGAGATAGTCTAGAATTGAACAGAAAGCATGAAATGAAAAATGACTGCCATTTCTTTTTATCAAAGTAAGTTCCTATTCCAAAGAAATCATTCAAATAGTGATTTAAACACATATCCAAAACTGGTGGGTCAATTGAAATAATAGAGCTATTGATAGTTGTATATAATAAAATAGAAGTATGCTTTAATTATAATATAAGGTTTTTTAAATAACATATGCATGTATCGAATGATATTTCTTCTGATTCTATAATTGGATGGAAAAGATAGGTAATAACTATCAATAAATAATAGGAAGTTTTGAGAAAGCAAATATATGACTGAATGTCTTCCAATATCCTGGGGAAGTTTTCCTAGGAAACTCCACAGCATCATTCAAGTTCTAGGTAGATTATACATAACTGTTTGATTTTGATATTAGATAAAAATGAATGGCTTGGACTCAATAAAGTTATGTATTAATTAATGAATTGTATAAGAATGTAGCCTTTCGGCAATATCATTATATGAGACTCATCATACTCTAATATTGTATAAAAAATTGTCCCATATTCATGGGTCCTCCGAATTTTCACCTGCTTCTTGAATCTCCTTGTTAATTTAAGATTTTAAAACAATTCCATGAATTTTGATTCTTTAAATTTTACTAAGTTATAGTCTCAATCAAAAAAGAAAACAAATATAATTAGTTAAATATATCAATGACAAATTTGGCAAACTAATCTTTATGTGGTCAAATATTTTATGTACATTTGTCTTTCAGGTGACATGCTGGTTTTACATTCAAAGGAGAAGAGGCTGAAGAAGGATTCTGTGTCTAATTGGGGGTGGTACTTCCTGAGCTTGACAATGGTTACTAATGACATGTTACAGGAATATCTAATTGAGGAATTAGAGAAAATTGTATTAATTCAAATAAGTTAAAATGAGTGTAGGATGAGGGTGAACAAGAAAAAATAGAAAAAGAAGACTACAAATCATAAAGACAAAATGTCATTCAAACCTCAATACCTACCTTGCTGAGGCTGCCAGGACATAAGCACATACACGCGTGTGCACAAGCACAAACACACACACACACACACACACACACACACACACACACACACACACATACTCACACATAGAGTGGTTGTTTTTCTCTGGTGGACTAAAGAATCTATACTTTCTTTTCCAAAGCAAACTATGCTATTGATAATCTTGTACAATTTCCTTACCAACTAAATGAAACCTGCAATTATATAAAGCAGAATCTAGACCTTTCTTCAGAATGGCAATGTAGTGGCACCATGCTTTATAAATGGCCTTTTCAGAAAACATGCTGAATTACATGTAGTAAATAGTTTTTTCTGACTCCTGCATGATTTACTGGGACTTTTTTGGGGAACTCATCAGCAAGTCATTTTAAAGCTATCATGCTGTGATTAACTGCTGTGCCACTTTCCCCCCTCCAAATTCATGAAAAATGCAGACTTGCTGCCGATTTCACCCATTGTGTGAGTCTCACAACGGATTTTTGTCATGATCCCTCACGCTGGGTTTATAGATTGCTTGAGCAGGGGGGTGAGAACACCTACTGATACTGTCAGAGCAATCCAGTCAGATTCTTCTAAGTGAATCTGTTAAAACTGTCAACAACTAATAGCCATTAACTTTGAGGATAAACAGAGATGGACTCTTGCTTCTAAAGTAACTAGAAATGGAAGCTGAAGCATTTTTCTAGCAAGGGGAGCTTTGTGTTTAAGTTCCTTGTTTTCCTCTTATTGTTCGATATGCTTCTTGTAACAGAAACTGTGAAAACAGATAGTTACTCCTTTTAAACATGAATATTTTTCTGTGTCTCTTTTCTGGGGTGCATGGTGTCTTCAGCGATAAGACTTACCTTCCACATCAGGGCATTGACAACCAAGGACAACAGCTGTAAGCTGTATGTTTTGGGAGTCTCTAAGCTGGAACTGACCTGAATGCTCCTTCCACAAGGACTAGACTTCATGGTAACAGAAGACACCATGCAAGTTTCCAAAGTGTGGAGGGAGCGAACAGTCCTGTCCATCTGTGTGCCTATGAATCATGTCAATAACCAGCATGACATGATAACTATGAGGTTGAAATACTGGGATTATAGCTTGCTAGTACTCAGCTGCTCTCTAATTGGACTTAAGACATGTTCAATCATGCCTGGCACTGGAAATGTAGATAACTACTCAGTGGTACGGACATCAAGGTTATTGGAGGATAATCTATAACCACTACTTTACTAAACCAGCATGTTTCCTAAAGACAATCTTTAAACATTTGTTCTTACATTCACAGAAATATGCAGCCCTCAACCCTCATCAAGAAAACTTCTCTTTGCAGTTGAGAAGGACCACTACAGAAAAGAGCATGCACTCAAAATGCAAGGATGTGGAGCCCATTCCACACACTCCCTCACCTAAAGCTTGGGGAATATTTCGGGGATAGAGTCGAGTGGGGGTAGAATGGCAGTAAAAGCAGAGAATCAAAGACATTTCTATGAGATTGTGTCTCTTAGTAACACCCAAAGCTAAAACCCATAAAAATCTCACCAACCTAACTGCCCAAATATGAGCTGAACAAGGTGTATACCACCAAATATGTTAAACTGAGTGGGGGAAAGTCCATGAGGCTTCAACCCTACACAGATGACTACATTAACTGAGCAAGATGGCCTGCTCCAGGGAAAAGCTTGCTGATTATTTATCCGGTGCCCAATGGTCAGGCTTAAAACTATGAATATTAGTAACATTATATGAAATGGGCAGGTTATATTCAGAGATGCATATGTATACACAATTACATATACCCACACGAGTATAACAGAAGTTATTAGTTTGAAGGAGGGTGGGGGTGATATGTGTGAGGAATTTAAGGGAAAAAAGGTAAGGGAGAAAAATGTTATTAAATTATAATCTCAAACCGGGCGGTGATGGTGGTGGTGGTGGTGGTGGTGGTGGTGGTGGTGGTGGTGGTGCATGCCTTTAATCCCAGCAATCGGGAGGCAAAGGCAGGTGGATCTCTGTGAATTCAAGGCCAGCCTGGGCTACAGAGTGAGTTCCAGGAAAGGTGCAAAGCTACACAGAGAAACCCTGTCTGGAAAGACAAACAAACAAAAATTATAATCTCAAAAATAAACAAAAGATTTTTCAAAGGGAATGTTCCTTTATTTATACATTGTCAAAAAATTAATGAAGAACTTAGAGATATAATTCTTTTTTTAATGTACTTAAGGTCTTTTATTATTATTATTATTATTATTATTATTATTATTAATTCATATATTACATCCTGACTGCGTGTTCCACTCCCTCTCTTTCCTCAGTCTCTCCCTCCCAGACTTATACTACCTCCATCTCCCCTCAGAAAAGTCCCAGGGACATCACCCAAACATGGCAAAATATGCTACAATAATACCAGGTACATATTGTAACATCAAGGCTGGATGATGAGCTGGCCCAGTAGAAGGAAAGGGATCCCATATAGACATATATATGAATTCTAATAATTAAAAGTTACTATGACAGGACAAAGAACTAGATTAATACTGAGAAAAAGAAGAGTATCACAAGTATCCTAATGGTAGAATGTCATTCTAACCTGATATCTGGCATGTTTAAGCCTACACACTTACACATATGAGTTGTTTTCTTGGTAGAAAAATGCAAATGATATATAAACACATAAATTTTCTTCTCCAAACACACATAGTTGAAAATTTACATCAATTTCCCTAGCAACTAAATCAAGCTTACAAAGGAAGAAAGAAAAATATTTGACCTAACTTCCTCAGTTTAAAATTTTTAAGTGAGCTGTCAAGGGAGACAAACAATTATATGGCCGTACAACATCTATGAACTAGGGCAACAGGCAACATGGCAAAAAAAAAAAAAAAAAAAAAACGTACAAAACTGTAATAAGGGACATTCATGTTGGTCACAACCAAGAGGTTGGGTTGTTACTTAAAAAAAAGTTTACCCTTAAGAAAAAACTCAACAGGGGATAAATCATGCCTGCTACTTGAAACTAGCAAATTTGCTAGGCTTACTGAGATCATGGATCTTAGGAAAGTATCTACTGTGTGTGTATCCCTTTCTATTCCTCTACAAGAGCTCACCTTATTTCCTATTCCACTACCAGGTCACTGGTAGTATGTTACTACCCTCTCTATTGCTCTATTTCTTCTCTTAAGAACTCTGTTCAGTTCCCAGTTTTTGAGAAAACCATTTTTTTTAAATTATTTCTTACCTTGTTTGCATGAGTTCTGTTCATAGTCTGGATTTAACGCAATGTTAGATGTGTAACTGGAAAAAAATCTCGATAGTTCTATGAGCTGCTTCATCAATTAGTTGATTGCTTTTTCAGTTTTGAAGATTTTTAGTTTTGTGAAGTCCCACTTGTCAATTGATGGCCTTAATTTTTGGGTAAATGGAATTCTATTCAAAAATCTTTTCCTACACCTATATCATGTTACAAAATACCTAGTTCTTTTTTTTTTTCTAGAAGGTTCGATGTTTATTCATTCATTTGGAGTTAGTTTTTGTTCAAGGTAATAAATGCAGCTCTAATTTTATTTTTCTGCTAGTGGACATCTATTTTCTCCAGAATCATTTGTGAAGGTGCTTTCTTTTCTCCACTGTATGTTTTTGGCACCTTCGTGAGGTATTACATCTGAAGTTATGTATACTCCTGTTTCAGTATTCAATTTTCTGTCATTGGTCTACATGTCTGGTTTTGTTTGTGCTGATACTGCACTATTTTTGTTGTTATGGCTGTGAAATATATCTTCAAGTATATAATGGCAATCCTTTCCCATGTTGTTCTTTGGCCTCCTGAAAAGACTACCCATGTTTTTTTCTGGTTTCATATGAATTTCAGAATGGTTTCCTTTTCTGTTACTATGAAGAATGATATGATATTAGAATGACTCCTAATGACATACAGCTATACTCAGACAACAGTGCCTTGATCAATCCACATCATAGAAGCATTTTCTCTCAATAGATGGAAATTATCACAAAGGCCCATACATTGGCAATGTACAGAGAGGGAGAAACTCTAACACTCAGTCTTAATGGAATTGCTTCATCAAACACCTCCCCTCAAGGCCCCTCATCTATGCAGAAGAAGAGGTAGAGAAGGGAAAATCTTTCTTCTCCAATAGAGTCTAACTAACTCAGTCACACTTAAGACAGGCTCCATGCACAAGAGTGGGCAACAAAAAAGAGATTGTGCAAGTGACTGCTAAAATATTACAGACTCGCTTTTACCTTTGGTAACTCTAATGAATAGGGGAAGTAATTTCCTGTGCTGAATAAACTATGGGCTTCAGACTAAAGGCTGGTGGTACTTGTAAATTGTGGGTAAAAGGTGGCAATTGGGTCTGAGATGATCCAGCAGTTAAGAGTACAAGGCTGGTTGCTCCTCCAGAGTGCCTGAGATTGGCTCTTAGTACTCATAATAGCTTGCAATTCCAACTCCAGAGCATCTGTTGAACGTTTATAGCCTCTGTAGGTGTCTAAACACATCACACACACACACACACACACACACACACACACACACACACACAGAGAGAGAGAGAGAGAGAGAGAGAGAGAGAGAGAGAGAGAGAGAGAGAGAGAGAGAGACTCATACACCTGCTGAAACAGCAGTTTTGCACGTTTTCAGAACTCTGTGCACATCTGCACTAGCATACATGTGGTATGACTATGGTGTTTTCTTCCATCTAAGAAACTCAGCCCCCAGGTCAGAAATTAATTGACTCTTATAGAATCCTTAGAGCTGAATATTATAAGATTTAACAGCTTGCTATTTGAATTAAACAGTACAAATAAATTTCAGTTCAGCACAGTGGCATCACATCAAATAACATAACATCTCTAGGGAACATATTGACATACCTCAAGCAAATATGTACTTTGCTAATGGAAACACTTTGTTAATGGAAATATCTACAGGTAGGAAATGGAAATGCTTCTGTATTTTAGATTGGGAATTAAATTTCACTTGAGACAGTTTCATTTGATTTGTGCAAATACTTTTACCTCACTTTCCCAAATGTTTCTTCTGAACCACAATTTGGCCCAAAGACCAGTGCCTCTTATTTTCAATTTTGTGTACACTCACAAGATGTCATCTTCTTCAGAATGTTTCCAGTGAAATTTTTGGTGTCGCCTTCCTCCAAGATTGAGTCATCCGTCTTTACATGCATTAAGAACTAAAAATAAAGGTTTTTTTTTTTAATTTTTGCAAAGAAAAAACATTGTTATGTTTCTTTCAAATAACTTACATGTCATATTTGCAATATTTCTGATTTTCACTTGTCCTTAAGTGAGCAAATTTTATCACTATATTCGTCATTATCGCAATGTGCACAATTTAATAAGTAGCGAAATAATCTAAGGATAATAATATTCTTAATCTTAACACGTCTAATGGAGCATAAGTATTTTACATTCTTGGCTTTCTCATGCAAAAAGGCTTAAGCTCTCAGGGTTGGACCTAATTGGAATAGATAGGTGAGATAAGTTAAAGCCTTTGACTGAGGACTTTTATTTAAAATATCTTTGGTTAGAGTATAATTTTAAATATACTTGATTTAGATAACAATATGTACATTTCACATTGGCTTTCTACTACATTATTTAAGTCATATCACCAATCATTTTAATATATAAAGAATAATAAATTTAAAGTTTGTATGGATTACAGATACACAGTAATAATAAATATTATCTCAAAGTACAGTGTGAATTTTTATCCTGAAGGAAATATGTGAATTAGCTGTATAGTGTTTTGTGAAGAAAACTTTGATGGAATGAAGTTTATATCACAGTTTAAATATTTCATTGTTTAATATTAAACCTATATGATTATAAAAGCAAATATTTTTGTACATCATTATCTATAAATGGCACTGTGGCCTATTAAGCTTTAGTAACTGCCAATATTTAATATTTTGATGTACACTATCCCTGGTAGGTAAACTAGGAAGGACCATAATGTCAAAAATCATTTCTCCACATCTCAGAAATGCAGTTTTTGCCACAATCCCAACTAAGTCAGAGTTCCGACTTGAAATGGGGACTTCCACAGACTAATTAGCTATTGCTTAAAGAACATGCCTAGCATTACACATGAAATTCAAAGTCCTTTATCCTGAATCACATTTTGAAGATTTCAAAGCACTCATTTATAACCATGATAAAACAGTCTAGTTCTAGTCTGTTTGTTTATGAATTATTTTCTGTCATATATATATATCATATATCATATGTTAATATATGTGCATATACTATCATGTATGTGTATGTACATTATATTTTTATATACATATATTAACATATATGTATACATTTTTTTTTGGTTTTTTGAGACAGGGTTTCTTTGTGTAGCTTTGCACCTTTCCTGGACCTCACTTGGTAGTCCAGGCTGGCCTTGAACTCACAGAAATCCACCTGGCTCTGCCTACTGAGTGCTGGGATTAAAGGCATGCGCCACCACCGCCCAGCATATATGTATACATTATTATGTATACAAAGATATGTATATATACTGTGTGTGTATTGTGTGTTTGTGTGTGCCGGTGAATGTGTGCCATGGTCTGTGGATCAAAGGGCAACTCTCAGGAGTTGGTGTAATCCTGTTAGCTTGTGTAAATTAAAATAAATCTATTAGACACAATTTAGAAAAGTGCTTTTATTTTATTTTCAATTATTCACTCCAGTGCTCTTTACTTATGTAGGTCTACATTTCAGAATTATATTATGGCCTTTCTTTCACAAATTTCCAGTTAATTTTTCTTACAGGGCAGTTCTACTGAAATGAATTCATGGGAATTTTGTCATAATGTCTGTTTTCCTTCTTTTAATGAAACATAATTTTGAATAGTACTGATGTCTATATTGTCTGGCTCTCTCTTCTTCTACATGTTCTATCCTTTGCTTTGTTTATTCCTATTTTCATAGCTTTCAAGGGAATGTCAGACGTAATTTTGTATTTGTTTCCTCTTGGTGTGATTTCTCTTCCCTCTTGTTTCTTTCAATTCACATTTTTTATCTTTAATTTCTTTGGAATTTAAATATGTCAGGTCTTAGTGTGGACATTGGACTTGTGTTGCCTGTTTCTAACATATTTCTGTTTTCTCTCCTTCAATCTACAGTTTTCTTCAGTGTAATTATTATTTTATTTCAAACACGTATTTTTCTTCTTCCATTCCTGCTTCACCTTGCCCATTTGTACATTTTATAGGTGCCCCCATGGTTCTTGAGTGTTTTCTCTTTATATTCACAGTTTTCTGTTTGTTCCTGATTTTTGGAAGCTCTTTAACATATCAGGACACTCAGAGGTGCTTTTCTCAAAGCATCTGGTGTACCTGTGGACCTCTGGAGATACTTTTATTTCAGTTGAAGTTTGCCCTACTCTTGGTACTACATTTCAATTATTTCTCTGCTTTTCCTCCTGTCTTCTTATGTTACCCATCTGTTGCTTCATGTTGCACACTTTTCCCATTAAAACCCACATAACACCAATTATACACACTTGACTTGGCAAAATAACTGTGCCAGCAAAACCTTCCAGCTCTGTCTGGTTTTTATTCCTGCTCTATCTGTTCGAACTTATTATTTTGCCTAACAGTGTGGTATTGAGCTTTTGATACTTTTTTTTTATTGTTGTTGTTGTCAAAAATGAATACAGTATCTATTCTGGGTAAAAGCAGATGAACAAGCAGTTTTGGAGGTAATGGTAGAATTGTGTGCGCATTTAACACTCTGATATTAAGCCTTACTCAACTAGTAGACCTGCTTCTGGATACCTGGATCTTCACCAATGTTTAATACCTCATATACCTTTTTTCAAATATTGCTACGATATAGTAAACTCAACCTTGACAAGTTAAGTGATTGATTACTGTGACTTCCCTGTATAATTCCTTTCTTATCCCTTCATTTATTAATTTAAACATAGAAAGGAATAATAAAAGTATTGGTCACCAATACCTAAAGAGGATATTATAATAAGAGAGAAATAAGACATTGTAACCTGAAATAAGAAAGCAACCAGTCTTTCATAGAATGGCTACATAAACAAGACCTCAACCATGTCAGTAAAAACAAACATGCTTCTTTCTGTGCCGATATCGCTCCCGCCAACATGGTGAACGTTCCTAAGACTCGCCGGACGTTCTGCAAGAAATGTGGCAAGCACCAATCCCACAAAGTGACCCAGTAGAAGAAGGGCAAGGATTCTTTGTATGCCCAGGGAAAGCGGTGCTATGACAGGAAACAGAGCAGCTATGGAGGGCAGACTAAGCCTATTTTCCGCAAAAAGGCTAAAACTACAATGAAGATTGTGCTGAGACTTGAGTGTGTTAAGCCCAAATGCAGATCGAAGAGGATGCTGGCTATTAAGAGATGCAAGCACTTTGAACTGGGAGGCGATAAGAAGAGAAAGGGCCAGGTGACCCAGTTCTAAGCTGATCTTGTTATGAAGACAATAAAATCATGAGCTTGTACTCACCTCTTACGATTGCAGTTGGTTTTTGGGGAGGGAATAAACAAATTCTCTGAGGAAAAAAAAAACATGCTAATGCAGAAGGGGGGTAAATCACATGGGGATCCATCCGTAGATTAAGAGCTATAAGCCACTAGTAATTGAAGAGAAAGGGAGAGTTAGCCTCTTTGTGGAAGAGTACCCAAATTGGTTATCCAATACACAGTGGTTAGCCCTGAACCATATGCATGCAAACAACCGAAGTGGACTCAGCTGGTGGTAGTTACTTATTTATGCTTAGTTATATGTGGAAATGTGTAATAATAATAATGAAAGAAAAAAGACTATCAGTTTCAGAGGTGGCAGGGGCATAGAAGGAGCTGTATGATGGAGACTTGGGAGGGACTGAAGGAAAGAGCTGTGAGAAGGAAAGCAATGCGATTATATTTTAACTAAAATCTATTAAAGAGCTTCTAAAAATTAAAATCAGTCTTTTTTAAAAGTAAATTTATATGTAAAAAGGCAGTTTTATAGACATTGTAGTGTAAATATTTTCCAAGTGTCATTTTAATGAGATAACAGTAGAAACTATGAGAATACACTCATATTTGTGCACAATGTATTTGTTATGTTTCTCTGAAAAGTCCCTGTGTCCTTGCCATCATAAAAACAAGTAAGCAAACAAAAACATAATAATTTCTTTTCTTACAGATATATAAACCAGAAATTTGAGATCAGGATATCAGCTTGCTCTGGGAATTTGTCTTGTAAGTGATTACTTTTTTTTTTCTATTTTAAATTTACTAAAAGGGAATTTTTTTTTT